>VMBQ01004426.1:53291-86097 GCA_007657795.1 Dreissena rostriformis | reverse complement strand
AGATACACAATCTATCACCATCCTGTTCTCAATTGCGTGTAGATTGGCTTGATATTTAATGTGCCTGCTTAGATGCTGAAAGAGTGTCAAATGTTAACAGCAATATATATATAACCTGACACAAATAACACAAATAAACTGTAAGCTAGAATGATGCTGTTAAATAAATGCGTGTTATAAATTGAGCTATGTGATATATCTTCCTTACAAGTACAGTATGGTATGGTACAGTGTGTAAGTATCGGAATACCTTGCACTTTATCTGTAAGTGTGGACTTTAAGTTTGTGAAGGAAAATCAAGCCATAATACATGATTTTTCAACCAATTTTCTTGGTAGTTGATGGGGGAAAACAAAGACCTGTAATTTTTCAATTGTCCTGTTGGACTAACAGATACTTTTTTTTTACTTGTCCAGACCTATATATATTTTGGCAGGGCCAAAACACCCTTTTTGGGGTAGGGGCCTCAGCCTTTTTTTAGGGGAAAAATAGCGCGATGTTTTCTTATTTGGGGAAAATAAGAAATTTGTATTTCATTTGGTTAATGGAGTTGATACATGAAATAAATTATATTGGGTAGCCACATAGTTAGGAAGGTACGATACAAACTTGCACACTGACTGTGGATTTAGATTGCTTGGTACTTACAGTGTTTTTTTTCCTTCTTTGGACGGGTCGGGTAAACAGACCCGTTCCCAATGACCTACGGACCTGTTCCCATTTGGGCATTTTTGAGTCCAATTTGGGGAAAAAAAGTGGTTACTTCGGTTGGGGAAGCGGCCGATATTTGGCTTCTTCAAAGAAGGGTTTTTTGGCCCTGTTTGGTTATGCTGGATAATCCAACAGTTGATGTCCATCCCTGTCTCTACCATAAAAATATTATATGCATACTAAAAAGTCATATTATTCACCTATTTAAAAATATTTGCTCTATATCTAGAGAATAATATGAAAGAATGTTGTAATATTGTAGGGCCATGTTGGGGAGTGATGAGTTACAGAAGTACGATCGAGCCCGGGTATTCCTGGACGAAGATTACACTGCTGCAGATAAGTTCACAGTAAGAAAACATATTAACATTCATGGAAGCACCTCAGCTTCCAAAACCAACACATTTAGTCATCCTTATTAAAGAGAACAAAGTTGCAATCTGCCTGTACTAATCTGCTTTATTAATTTGTTTCCTATGCTGAGGCCGTGTTCATTGTTTACATAATGATCTCTCTGTTTCATTAAATTGTCAATTTAAATCTCAGTGCTTTAACACCTCAAAATTCGATATTTTGTGCAGATACATTTATACTCATAGAAATTTAAGTACATAAATAATATATAAAACATTCAGTTGATAAAATTTGAGTTTGGATGTTGTTATTGGGATGAAATTGTGTGTGTAGGTAGCTTACATATTGACCTAACTTGGGATTTCACAATTATTTAAATTAATATCTTACATGTTGAAAACCAGTAGGCAATTGTATAAATATGGATAACTTTAGTCAATCCAAAAGATAACCTTATTCGGATAAAGATAACCGAAGTCAAATACCTTGGCTAAATATTATCCAAAACTACTTAACCAAAATGACATCTGTTTGGATATCTTTTTTTATACAATCGCTAACCCAAAAAGATATCCTTAAAGTGAAGATAACCAAAAGTTATCAGTTGGATAAGAGTTATCCAGATTTATACGATTGGCTACAGGTGTCATAAGGCTGCCATGTTTCTTGTTTTTACCTGTGTTGAATATACTTGTTACTATTATGACTATCTATTTGTGTATTAACAGGCTCTTGGGAACCTATATTTCATACACGAGTGTGTCGAAGAGGTGCTCATATACGATTTCATTGGTAAGATTGAAATATACTGCAGAAATCTTGTGAGAAAACTTGACCTTATACATATGTTCAGTTTTTGTGGACCCGACATTCTTTTCGTAGATAAACCATTCCACTTTCATGGTATTTCCTGTTTTAAGGAAGTCTTTTCTAACCATAAATCCACTGTTGATGGAAAGTGCCGTCCTGGATTAGCATGTGCAAAGTAGTGTTTAATCAAGAAGGTTAAAGAGGTATGGCGCTCTATATGCATATTTTTAATAGCACTGGAGCTAAAACCTCTCGGACTACATAGACATAAATGCCCCTGAAACTGATCATATCAGTTTATCACTAATTGGTATCCAATACAGTGTCAACAGAAAGGTCTCTTGTTAAGAGCTTTCATATAAAAGGGCACCAGGCAATAATTGCCTTTCAAATTGGCTTTAGAATAGATGAATAAAGAGGGGGGGGGGCACATCCTGGCTCTGATATATCCTGCATTAAACTCTACTAGCAAACTGCACCAGCTGATCCAGGACACAGAT
Organism: Dreissena rostriformis; assembly: GCA_007657795.1. Classification (NCBI taxonomy): domain Eukaryota; kingdom Metazoa; phylum Mollusca; class Bivalvia; order Myida; family Dreissenidae; genus Dreissena; species Dreissena rostriformis. Next base: position 83,722 of record VMBQ01004426.1, on the reverse strand, counting down.
TCTTGTTCAGCCTGTGAACATTTTTCTAACATCAGACAATACATAAATTACAAATAACAAGATGCATTTTGAAGAAAGTATATTTATATGAAAGGAGCAAAACTTATTATAGAACTAAAAGAGCCTTGACATGGGTGCCAACACTAAAGGATTACATAGCAAGTCCTTATTTGGATTGTGGTCCATGGACGACATGTTGTAGCATGCAGCAGGCCTGGGTTTCCAATGACACACCTCATGGGATGAATGAATGAAACTTTGAATGTATCAGAAGAAGAGATACCTTTATTTGAAATCGAAAACTGTTGAAAAACAAAAAAAACTTTGATATTATTTCAATGTTTAAACAGTGATTATTGCGGTTGTGGCCAAACAAATGTGTCAACACTTATGAAACAAGTCAAATTGGTGGTAGAATTTAAGATTGTACTTAAGATTAAAATAGTTTTACAGTAATCTGTAAGCAGTTCAGTGTAAGAATTTATTCAATTGTACTTTACTAAATATTTATTGGTATTGTGTTTTGTGTCATTTTACATGATTAGTTTTATTCTTTTCAGAATGCAAATTTCTTCCAGTAGAAGGACGAGAGGTAAGTGTAGGAGTGTTATAATAATAAGTGAACATAATCTAAATCATTCAATACATTTTAAAATCTTTGGTGTTAATCTGATATTCCACTTCTCAATTATCAAGTACATATGTTTGCTATCTAAATGTGGGACAATCGGGAGGACACCTGTTTGCCAATCAAGAAATGAAGATTAAAGTGTTCCTAGTACAGTTGCGGTATATTGAGCTGATAAGATAGGGATCACCACAGCAGGTTGCTTATACTTAGTGTACACAACCGCTGTTTTGGGGAGTAGGGGGTAGTGTGAAATAAAGAAGGGTTTAAGTAAGCCTTTAATGACTTGACAACTTGATTCAAAATGCAGTTATATGCTGTTTAGTAGCTTATTTTTGTTCATCATCTTAAATCTTGCCAATAAGTTTCAAAACATCTTTCAGTGCAATTGCATTATCCTTAAGGAAAATTTGCTTTTCAGTTAGATTATTGGTTTAAAGCCATGAAGTTGTTTATGCAGTAATCAGAGATGTTAATGCTGTGGATGCATGTGTTGTGTTTCTCGTAGGATGATAATGATCTTTATGCCTATGTTTTGTTGCTTGTTTGCAGGTTTTATCAGGGAACATTGAAAACATCCAAATAAAAGAGAAAGCCAAATACCCACAGAACTTCTTCCCGGACTTTAAATGGTCGCGGAAAGGCTTCCTCAGAACGCGATGGAGTGTAAATAATAGGTAATCAAAGAGGCTGATTAACTCTGCTGAAATGTTGATAATGGTTCCACTTGTTTCTTAGCTGTTTACATACCTGTCATTATTTATTTGTGATCTTTGGCTGATGAATTTAATTAATGACTGAAGCTTTGCAGAAATATTGCACAACTATGTTTTATTGTTATGATATTATTAGTACATTAGGCCAAATAAAGCCAAGTTTCACATAACATCCTAAAGGTGACCTTTTGTCTTTTGTGAATGTCGCTTTATTTAATGCCCAATGATCATGAAACTTGGTCGAAACATTTGTTCCAATGCTTAGCTGAGTTGAAAACTTGGTCATTGGGGAGTAAAAATCTAGATCACTAGTTCAAGTTGATATTTCAACTAAAGTTTGAAAATGGTTTGGCTCAGTTGAAAANCTTTTGTGTCCGAAGCCATATCTTGGAAGTGCTTTGGGGGATTTCATTGAAACTTGGTATGAGTATATATATGGATAAGAGGATGATGCACGCCAAATGGCATTGTACATTATCTGTTAATAACGGAGTAATGGCCCTTGGTTTCGTAGTATGTTCATCCGTCTGATTTGCACCCATCCCTAAACAAAAGATATGTTGCGGGGGATATCAATTCTACGAATTTGCTTGTTTAACATTACAATGTACTAGTGGTACTATTAGCCTCGCTGTGAAAACTGGGCTTTATGCAAGTGCTTAAAGTGTTGTCCCAGATAAGCCTGTGCAGTCCGCTAAGGCTTATCAGGGACGACACTTTCCGCCTAAACTTGAGTTTCAGTTACAAAAGACTTTCTTTAAATGAAAGATGTCATAAAAGCCTGCACAGGCTAATCTGAGACGACACTTAACGCACATGCATTAAGCCCAGTTTTCCCAGAATGAGGCTCTTATGATTTTTGGCCCGATTTTTTTCACAGATAATATGAAATACCACAGATACTGTTCCAAGCATACTTATCGTCCTGTCTAACAAGCATTTCCTGGATATCACTAAAATGAAATAGCTTGTTGGTTGTAACATTTATAGTCTGAAGTATAAAAAGGTTATCAGATGTGTAGGTGATGGATCACACAGTCTTTATTATGAAATCACTTTTGTATTTAAAATTTGCTCGGTATTTTTAACACCAATATGAAGGCAAGTACAGGATCAATGACTGGATACATTTCTATATATGAAACCAATCTTATTTGACATGGCACGAAAAATCTCTATTACTATAAAAAAAACACTTAAAGAAGCATAACTTCAAACCACCAAAAATAATGATTTTCAGTTATTTTATTGTATTTTATATTATTGTTCACATTTTGTATATTTTAATCTCAAATTGATCATTCATGTCTATACGTTGAAGCCAAAAATTAAGTGCAACATAATTTTTTTTGGAATACCTTTATTGAGAGAGGGCCCTGTATGGCTTATATGATGTCTTGTTGTTTGCCTTTATTGTATTCAAGCACTTCAATCGGCTATTGTGTATCTTGCAGAGTCCGTCGGTGTACTGTGACAACCGATATCGTGCACTTGCTCACACGCTAAAGAGGTGAGCAGTTTGTTAATGTGGATGTTACCTTTGAACATCATGACATTTATATGAAATAAACGTATGATGCTAAAACAGAGTTGAAATGATTATTGTGTGTATAATACAAGTCAAAATGTAATTTATAAATTCAGAAGGGGTTATATTATCTTTCAGGTAACAGCTATGAGAAAAAAAGTTGATAATGTTCTTTAATCAAACAGTGTAACTAATTTATGGAATTTAATTGTACCAAAATGTTAAATAGAAAACAAAATCAGTTATGAAATAAAATACAGGCAAGATGCAGTTATGTTATTTAGTAAATTACAGACAAATGCGTTTTAATCCTTCACGAAAAGTTACCTTCACTTTCTTTTCATTTTCAGAAAATAGTTTGTACATATTGCCTTCAATCTAAGTTAAAATCTCTGGTTGTTTGGTTGTATAAATTACATACATGTAGGATGCGCACACATTGCAGTACATGATTTATGCATGTTCAATAGGAAAACCCACATCCCGATTGGATTTCATAGAACATATCACACAAATCCTTTAACTGTATATTTTCAAAAATGTGCACTAGTTTGTGTTCATGAAATTTTTAAACACATTTATTGGCAATATTGGGGTGAATTTGATACATTAATTTGGTGCTTTGTGTTGAGCATGAATTATGCATTGACATTAAACATCTTTTTTTAGGTGCCCCTTCACGAGGTCTAATCTCCAGGCAATTTTAATACAATGTCCCGATTTGAGCCAGAAAAATTATTGAATGTATGATGTTATGGTTTTTGGACACTTGAGTGTTTAGGGTTCATTCTTCTTTGGCTAGATCTGAACAGTTGGATGACATTTGTTCTTACTGTTGTGTTGTTGTTTTTCCATGTGGTCACAACAAGATTGTGTGTTTTGCCTTTCAGATTTGAGACAGATCAGTTCGATAAAGTTCCTTATTTTATTTTTGGCGACTTTAACTTTCGACTGGATCTTCAGGCTTTGTTGAAGGTGAGTACGGAGTGTTGATTGTGTCTCGTCTACTGAAATAAGAATTGGATCCAGTCACTTGATATCAGCATTTACAAACTTTTACCCTTTGCCACTAAGATACGCCTTTTGACACATTTGTATTCCCTTAGAAAAATTAATTAAATTGAAGGCCTTTCTTGTTAGATTCTAGTTTTTAAAGGCTTCATTTCCACCTTAGATACAGATGAACAGCAAACAGCATTAAACCTGAATAGCATGCGAGTTACTTGCAGGCTGTTCTGGTTTTATGCTGGTGGCAAAAGCCGTTTTCATTTTACTTGTAAGTGGGAAAGGGTTAAACTGTGCAACAAATATCTGCAGTCTTACAACAACATTAATGTAGTACATTTTGTAATAACACCACCTCCCCCTGCCCCCAAAGGCTGAGGGATATAGAATTGGCGTTGTCCGTCATTCTGTCTGTCATAAAAGTTTGAAATTGGCGGGGATATCAATTCAACAAATTTGCTTGTTTCTGGGGCAGCTTTTTGTTTTGGAGTGTAAAAATATTATTTTGGATCCAATTCCATGTTATATTGTAAATTGATTTGGTTTTAGGTTTTAACAGAGAAAACAGAGGCCAGTGAAGGCAGAGGAAAGAAGAACAATGTTAACAAGCTCACATACACTGATGCAAATAGCAAGGTGAAGCCTTCACATTCTCAACTATTTTTACTAATGTTACCTATCCCATCTTTTCCATTAACACCTAAGAAGTTAAATATTACATTTATATAAACATGTGATACAACTGTAAAATTGTATTCTATTATGTTATTGTGTTATGTAGTGTGGGCCGGAGGCCTTGATTTACTAAGTAAACTGTTCTGTTCTGTACTCAATGCTCTCATTTCATCACAAATATCTGTAAGATTTAAATTAAGAAATAAACATAATTTAATTGTTCCATTCTGTGGTCATTGAATGACTTTATAATATTCTGGAAAAACTGATTGTCCCCATGTAATATGTCTGGTTGAAAAATAGCTGGCTTTGATACCTGTTTCTAATTGCTAGAAATAACATTTGTGCTTAAGAAATTGGGGCTTATCAATTTGACTTAATTTTGATGAAGTCTTAAGCAAATAACAACGTTTGGCCTGCATTGCATGGTTTGGACAAATTTTGTAAATATTATGTCAGTAAAGATACGGGTATATAGAAAAGTCATTTTTATAAAACAGTTATTGAATAGAGAACCATAGAATATTATCTGATATTCATCTGCAAAAAAACATATGAGCCTTGCTCTGTGAGAAGGGGTTTGAATGAATGCGGGTAAAGTTTCGTCCCAGATTAGCCTGTGAAGTCCGCACAGTCTAATAAGAGACGACACTTTCCACTTTCATGTTGTTGGTTTTTTTTGTTTCAATGAAGGATCCTCTTAGCGAAAATCTAGTTTAAGCCGAAAGTGTTGTCCCTAATTAGCCTGTGTATGCACAGGCTAATCTGGGACAACACTTGACGCACATGCATTAAACCCCCTTTTAACAAATCCTGGCTGGGTCTCGGTCAATATAATGCCTTTGTACCACGGTGTATCAGTTCATACTGAATGGCCTTCTAGTAAATAATTGTATATTTTCTACTCAACCAGTTTTGCATGTGGCAGGTTCAGCCGCTTAATATGTTAGGTTATTTTATAATTTTTCCAAATGCTGAATCACGAATGATGTATCAAATTTGTTTCAGGTTGTGCTAACCGTAGAATCGAAGTACTTTGATCATTACGAAAAACACAATGAAGTCTTCATCAATAAGGATAAAATGGTAGGTGGTGAAGTTATGTTGCATTCTATATTTACTGATTAGACTTATAGAACAAGTGATGTATTAACTTGTTCAATACTTTATGTAATAAACATTAAAACTAAAGAATGATTTCAATATACAAACTAAATAGAAAATTAAGCTTTTGATATTGTAACCATGAAACTGACATAGACAGGACTCGTGGATTACTATTGATTACTAGATTTGCAGTTGAAAACAAGTACATTGGTACCACAAATGCAGTTCTCTTCAAGTTTATAATGAACAAGAATTACTGTATGTACATATTGAGAGAGAGAAAATGCTTTCTTTCACTTTCAGGGGGGGGGGTGATTTAAATGTAAAATTATTATTGTTTATAATAGCACATATTAATTTTACAACACTTTATTTCAACTTGTTTATTAATTTTAACATTCTTGACAATTTCGTTGGGTCGCTGAAAATATATGACACTATCAAAATTAAACTTTACTTGCAGAGTGATAAATCCTCCTTTCAACCAAGATCTTTATTTGTTGAAATAACAACTGCCTCTATCCATGTTAAAATTCATCATAATTGAGGGCAGACAGTGTTTTAAAGGTCTTGATTCTGTATTCAATCAATGGTTTCTCATGCATTTTGAGCTGAACAAGTAGAATTTGCAGCTTTTGACTATTGTAAAGAATTTGTTCCATCTAGTCAAAAATGGGTATAGCATTCAAAACCACAGGTACTTGAAAAAACATTTTTTGGTTCTTTTATTATATATATAAGGACCAAAAGATTTTTTTTTCAAGTACCTGTGTTCAAAACATGTATGCATTTCGAGCTAAACAAGTTTTAACAGCAGCCGCTGAACAAATCAAAGAATGTGTTCCATCTGATGAATGGGTGTTTGTCTTTAATACTTGAGCCCCGCTCAAGTAAAAAGGTGGTAACATGCATGTGCGTGAAGTGTCATCCCAGATTAGCCTGTGCAGTCTGCACAGGCTTATCAGAGACAACACTTTCCGCATAAACTGGAATATCATCAAGAAGAGTCATCTTTTAAACGAAAAAAACCCATTAAAAGCAGAAAGTGTCGTCCCTGATTAGCCTTTGCGAACCGCACAGGCTTATCTGAGACTACACTTTACGCACATACATTAAACCCCTTTTTCACAAATCAAGGTTCACTTGAATGTATTTCCAGCTGAACAAATACGATGTGGAGATTGAGATGTACAGAGACAAGATATTCGAATACGACATCACCTTCCCACCCAGGTCAGTGACCCACGGCTTTCTCTGACATCCACCACATTGACAAATATATGAATCCCGGAAAGCATCCTTTTGGAAAAAAAACACTTATCTGCTGGTACAAAAAAAAACGCTTACCCATTTATAATCCTTTCAAAATCAAACACCATATCAATGGTTATTATTTAAATTAAGCTTTCATTGGTTGATATAATGGACCAGCGTTATTTGTACCGAGGGATTAGTGGGTTTTTCTAAAATCGAGCGAATTCCGAGATCAGTCTATTGCCATAAAATATGGCTGAAGAAATTTCCATTTGGCTACAACTGTTTCTTCATAAAACACCATACAAGAGCCAAAATGAGAGAATTTCTATGTTCTATGATAAATTTTGCTTAGGTGAATTTTTAGCCAGAGGTAACCGTAGTGACAGCCACCATGTTCAGGGCCCGTATTCACCAACCCATTCTTAGACTTAAGAATAAAGAATAGACTTAGGACCAAGAAAAAAACGTCCAGCGTTTGCATAAATGCAAGCCTCAACTGATGATTATTTCATAAACAAAATGTTCTACAGGAGAATTATGTAAATAGAGGTGGTTAATACAAGTTTGACTCAAAATTAAAGCAGTTCTGGAATACTCCAATTTAAAGAATATTCTTAATTCTTAGACTTGAAAAGTCAAAAAGGTCGCCATGGCGTAGTGGATATGGTGTCCGCCTAGCGACTGGGAGGTCACGGGTTCAATCCCCACTGTGGGAGCGTTCTTTAGATCGCCCCCATAGACACCAAGTACTGGTTCTAGTCCCAGGAAACGGCCTCGAGAGTATTTCATATAAGCCTTAGGCTTTCGATGCAATCAAGCTTAATAAAGTCTAAGAATTGGTTAGTGAATAGGGGCCCAGAACCTGCTTTTGCTAGTATTGAATATTGAAATACAACTGGTGACTGCAGTTACCATGACTCAAATGCTGGAATGATGTGCTGTATAAATCCTGGTTTAGTTGTGCACTTTGACTCTGGGACAGTTCTGCAGTCATATAACATGGGTATTATCTGTGAAATATTGTTCAAATTGCCTTGTGGAATCTGTACTTTGTGTCATTTACAAAGATCCTCTAAACACTTCCCTGGTATTGATCATTTCTGGCAACCTAATGATTGCTACATTACTGCAATCTATATATATACATGTATATAAATATAGCATTGAAACACGTAACTCAAATCCCATGATTTCAAAATTCTGTTCTGTGTTTAACGGACTGTTTGCTTGATTGTACACAAAATGGTATAAAAAAACGTCAAACAAATTACTATGTGCAATCAAAATTGCTGAACAGACAGACTTTTTTGATAGATTTTACCTATACCTGATTAAAACAACACTTTCTACTTAAACTGGATTTTTGCTAAGAAGATATTATGTATAAACTAAAAATTTCATAAAAGCCGAAAGTGTCGTCTTTGATAAGCATGTGCGGACTGTACAAGCTAATCTGTGACGACATTTTACGCACATGCATTAAGCCCGATTTTCCCAGAATGAGGCTCAAAAAATCCTCTGACAAACTGAAATTTTTCCTTTAAAGGATGATTTTAATCTAAAAGTTATATTCAGCTACCCGTTCAGCGAGGACACCTCCGATGGTTTGTCCTACATGAAGACCCGATGTCCATCCTGGTGTGACAGAATACTCCTATCACATTCAACCAAAGATCTCATCTATTCGGTGAGCCAATTAGGATTATTATCCCCCACCAAATGCGGAGGGATAAGGAATTGGTGTTGTCTGTCTGTCCATCATTCCGTCTGTCATAAAAAAATTAAATTGACAGGTATATCAATTCAACAAATTTGTTTTTGCAAGTCACATCTAGGATTTTATTCCCTCTGTAGGTTCCAGTTTTCTTTAAATCTTAAAGTCACAGATCGCAACCTCAGGACAAACGCATGTTTATGTGTTAAAGTTCTGTTCTGAGGGGAATATCCGTAAGTCATGTCTTTATGTCTGTCTTTCCGGCCGCAAAATGTGGGCCTCCAATTACAAAAAATTACTCTAGTTACTTGGATGAAAATTGGTATACTTAATACAAAGCGGTAATATAACAATTATGCATGACGCCTTTTTTTCACCAGAGGTCAAACGTCGGGTAGGTGTTACTTAAAATAGAACAAAACTTAAAATTGTAGTAACTCCAAAGTAAATAAGATGTTTTAATGAAACTTAGTATGCGCATTCAGTGACAGGTTTTCTGTATGATTGGCTGTCAGGCCAATCCTTTGTTTATCCGTCCGTCTGTCTGTCCGTTCACAAAACTGTAATAACAGAAAAGAAAATGTCATATATCTGGATCTGACAATTTCTCAGAAAGCTCTGATGATTCTTGGTCTTACATGTATATACGGCCATGTGGGGATTATGCAAGACCTTTCAGTTTTCACCAGAGTTCAAAGGTCAGGTCACTGTTACTAAAAATTGAACACATCTTATTATCGTAATTACTCAACAACAAATTCTGATATGATCATGAATCTTTGTATAAATATTCGGCTTAATGTTTCCTTTTGTCTGTCTGTCAATTCCTTTCCTCTGTTCACCCATCCATCCGTCTTCCTTCCACAAAAACAAAATATCTTGTAGAATACATAAAATATGACTCTGAAACTTTGCAAGCGTATTAAAAGTGATGAGAGGATTATGCATTAACCTGTTATTTCTGCATTTTTTAAATGTCAGTTGACTGTAAATAAATTAAAAAGTAAATCACAAAGTAATGCAATTTTTCTAGAGGTACATAAGATATAGTCATGCAACTTGTAATGCGCTAAACCTTTCTTTTTTACCAGTTAAACACCTCTGGGTGATATTTGTGATAGAGCTATGGAAAATGTTTGTTTTTTGTGGAAAGTAGTCCAACATTAATATATCAGCCTCGCTCTGTGATAAGGGGGTTTAACCCTTTGCATGCTGGGAAATTTGTTGTCTGCTAAAATGTTGTCTGCTTAATTTCAAAAAGTAGCATTTTCTTTGTTTTTTTTCAAAAAATACTATCAGAATAGCAAACAGTTTGGATCCTGATGAGACACCACATTCTGTGGCGTCTTATCTGGATCCAAACTGTTTGCAAAGGCCTTCAAAATCCGGTTCCAGCGCTCAAAGGGTTAATGCATGTGTGTAAAGTTTCGTCCTAGGTTAGCCTGTGCAGTCCGAACAGGCTAATCAGGGATGACACTTTCTGCCTAAACTGGATTGTTGCTTAAAAACAGACTTTCTTTAAACAAACAATATCATTCAAGCGAAAAGTGTTGTCCCTGATAAGCATGTTTGGGCTGCATAGGTTAATCTGGGATGACACTTTACACAAATGCATTTAACACTGTTTTCTCAGAGTGCAACTCATATCTTGAATTTAGTATTATGTTAACTTAAGCGAGTTGATATTAGTAAATTCCTTAGTTTAACATGCTTTGATTTGAATATGGTTTCTGTATTAGCAGGATGAGAAATTCAAACCCGAGTACAACATCATCGGATCTGACACGTGCATGGGGGATCACAAGGTATGTGGTCTTGTTTTCCATTATTTGTATAGCCAAATGTATTGTTGTAAACAGTTTTAAGGATTTATAACTTGTCCAGTGGGATATCAATGATTCAGCTAGAGTCTCTCGGTTAGCACTAGAAATTAGCTGCAAAAAAATCATTAATGACAGTGTTAGTCTACAGATTGGTAGCATTCAAATACTACATCAACACTTTTAGCTCTATATTCGAGCTTAACTTCTCACGCAGATATCGGCAATGACGTTCACATAATGGTGTGTTTCTACGAACGCTTTCATGCAGACTTAGGGTGGGATCGCATTTGTGGCCATTTTAGTCACGGTCATTGTTACTTTAAATAGAAAAATGGTTACTGTTTAATCCTTTGAGCGCTGGAACCGGATTTTGAAGGCCTTTGCAAACAGTTTTGATCCAGATGAGTCGCCACAGAACGTGGCGTCTCATCAGGATCCAAACTGTTTGCTATTTGGCTAGTATTCTTTGAAAAAAAAATGAAGAAAATGCTAATTTTAGAAATTTAGCAGACAACATTTTAGCAGACGACAAATTTTCCAGCATGCAAAGGGTTAATAATTTGAGTTTGGATGGAGGTATTGTGCTGTACTTTTGAATGTAGATAGCTTACATGCAGACCTTGCTTTTAAACTAAAATTCAGCTACATTAATTGGTAAATAGTTGGAAAAAAATAATTTGGCATGGTCATATTTCTCTTCTGAATTTATACAGATACTACTACAGATAATCAACTTCAAATATGTCCTTTTGGTCATTATATCAGAATATGACAGAAAATTTACATTATACTATCAAAGAGGAAGAATAGTCAAGGGTTTTGTCGTGGGACAGCTCTTGTTGGTAAAATTATCATAACAAAATAAGTGAAGTCATGGAGAAAAAATACAGATGAAAGGCTGATTTTACTGTAAAAGAGCAGGATTTTAACTAAATGTTGCCTGATTTTGGTACCTGTTATGTAACTGTTTTATCAGGTGGAAAAGCCCTGCAATGGGTAAAAATCAGTAAAGCTAGACATTTAAGACACCAGCATTGTATATTAATTGCCCCTTTGTATGCTGGCATGTGAGTTGTTCCTTGTATAACTTCAGCCCGTGTACCTGCTGTTGCGGTTAAAGAAAGGAAAAGGTAATCAAACCCAGTCGTATAACACTCAGTCATCCATTGAACGTAGGAAAAAGCTTTCAAAGACAATTTCTATAAATGGCGAAACCGTTGAATTTCAAGGAGATAAACTGAATATTCACGATTTTGCAAACTTTGAAAAATCTGAAGAACTGATGCCGGAGTTTCGAATGAGCATAAAAACCAAAGCTGCCCTTGCTGAGAGCGAGGAAGAAAGCACAGAAGGTTCTGATGTCGCTGGAAGTAGTGGTTCAAGAAAAGTTCCCTCGTTTCAAAACATCGCCCGGCAAATTCAAAGGATGGAGTCGGCTCTGTTGAAATGGCCACGTACACCACGAACCCGGCATCACAGTTCATCATCAGAAGATATGAAATCTGACGATGACCACGATTCTAAGACATCAGATCAGCACTCCGTTGACACTGATGTCTTAGAAATAGAATCTGATGTGAACGAAGTAGCTGTAGATCTGAAGCCAATTGCCTGTGAAGGCAAAGACAGTAAATTAAGGCAAAGAAAAAAACTGACAACTCAAAACAGTGTCGGGGCAGCTTTGAGTGAAAATACGGATGTTGAAACACATGAATATTTGCATGAACAGAATTCTTGTGTAAAGCATGAGCATGAATCGGTGACTGGCGATGTGGATAAGCCAGCAACGGGAAGACGAAGAATACGATGCCCATTTTGTGTTGTCATGTAGTCTTGATGTTGTCTCCCCTTGATGTTTTGTGAGTTGGTTTTATTTTATTTATTTTTTGCCCACCGGAGCACAACATGCTCATGGTGAGTTTTTGTGCTCGCCTTTTGTCTGTCATGCGTTGTGTCAATATGTATCTTGTTAACACTCTAGAGGCCATATTTATTGTCCAATCTTCATGATACTTGGTCAGAACATTGGTCCCAATTATATCATAGCTGAGTTCCAAAACTGGCTCAAGTGAGGTCAACATTGAGGTCACAATGTCAAATTGAAGAAAAAATAATTAACCCATTTATAGTCCAATCCACTCTAGAGGCCACATTTATGACACAGTCTCGATGAAACTTGGTTACAGGTAAAATGTTTAGCTTGGTATTATGAAGGTTGAATCTGGGTTAAGTGGGGTCAAAAACTAGATCACCAGGTGAAGACTTCAACAATTGGTTTGCGTGAACTCGGGTGAGCACTAAAGGGCCCTGCCCTTGTTAATTATTATACCCCCATTACCATGGTAATGGGGGCTATATAGGAGTCACTTTGTCGGTCTGTCTGTCTGTCCCAAAAATTCATCCGATCTTCACCAAACTTGGTCAGAAGTTGTATCTAGATGATGTCTAGGCCAAGTTTGAATATGGGTCATGCCGGGTCAAAACTAGGTCACTTAGTGCGTTTTTAACCGAAAGTTTGTCCAGACCATAACTATGTCATTTATCGTTAGATTTTACAATGACTTAGTACATTTGTTCACCATCATTAGACGGTGTGTCGCGTGAAAGAAGTACGTCAATATCTCCTAGGTCAATGTCACTTTATTTTCAAAGGTCTAATGCTTGTCCGGGCAATTACTATGTCGTTTAAAGATCAAGAATGGCCATAAATGAGCTTGTCGGGGCCATAACTATGTCGTTCATTGTGAAATTTTAAAATCATTTGGCACATTTGTTCACCATCATTGGATGGTGTGTCGCGCGAAAGAAGTACATTGATATCTCCAAGGTCAAGGTCACACTTTGAGTTAAAAGGTCAAAAATGGCCATTTATGAGCTTGTCCGGGCCATAACTATGTTGTCACTGTGAGATTTTAAAATCATTTGGCAAATTTGTTCACCATTGTTGGAAGGTGTGTCACGCGAAAGAATAACGTCGATATCTCCAAGGTCAAGGTCACACTTTGAGTTCAAAGGTCAAAAATGGCCATAAATCAGCTTTTCCGGGCCATAACCATGTCGTTCATTGTGAGATTTTAAAATCATTTGGCACATTCGTTCACCATCATTGGACGGTGTGTCACATGAAAGAATAACGTCGATATCTCCACGGTCAAGGTCACACTTTGAGTTCAAAGGTCAAAAATGGCCATAAATCAGCTTGTCCGGGCCATACCTATGTGTTTCATTGTGAGATTTTAATTCATTGTGAGATTTTAAAATTACTCTGTATATTAATTTTGTTCACAGTCATTGGATGGCATGTCATGCGAAAGAATTCAAGAGTTCAAAGGTCAAAATGGCCATAAATGATAATGGCATAATAATTCTTAAAAATCGCCATAAATTAGCTTCTCTTGTTTTGTGAAGACAGCATGCAAAATATTCAGTGTCAATGCAGCATGTGGGGGTATACGTCACGTCTGTGACAAAGCTCTAGTTAATTTTGTTAATTGCCATATCGGCAAGAAAGTGATAAGCGTTTGTATCGTATAAATATTCGCTCTATATCTCAGCTTAACTCGCTGCAAAATTTCTTAGCGGGAAGACCTAATTACAGCTCCACTAAGAAAATTCGCAGCGAGTAAAGTCAAGATATAAAGCGCATTTTAATACAAAATAAACGCTAATCACTTTCTAACTGTTGTGCTTGGAAAGTGAGTGTCATTTACAAATTAAACAAAAGTAATAAATGGTATAAAACGGCAAAAAATACATGTCCCTCCATGGACGTAGCCATCTTGACTATCATATGATTACCCCCTCTGTTATAGCAGGCGCTTACTATTAACAGAATTTTTTTATTAACTTATAGTCTAAACTAATACATAATTAATATTTTCATTACTTTTAGCATGATTTTTTACCATATATTGTATTGGTTTTGCATGAAGTTTTTGCGTGTGATTGCCAAATTAAACTTTTAATAGCTGCATACATTGTTAGCCAAGAGTAAAATAATTTCTACGTTTTTCTTATTTCTTTTTAAAGTTTATGTCACATTCTGATTGTTATCTTTTTACAAGATATTAAAACCAGTATTTCATATTACCTAAATATCAAGGGTTCAAGCTGAAACCTTTCAATATCATTTGTAATACCTTCACTCTTTAAATTTGATGAGATTGCTTAAGGCTTCTTTATCAATGTTTTCACATGTTTCTTGTCTGTTTCCTTTTAAGCTACAGTCTCGCCCTCACCAGAACAGACCCAGTTGCCAATGGCAACAGAAGTTATTGTTCCCAGCACCCAAGTGAAAATCTCTGAAGTTGACACTACCAAATACATTCACATACGACAGAATGGCACCTCAGCGAGAGTCTTCCGAGAGACCTCTGTTTGACCTTCAGCCATCCTTCGACCTAGAGGCTATTAATAGATTTTCATGCAATTCATGTGTTGCCATGACAACATTTAATTGGTTTGATGTTACAGATAAACTGTTGTTAATATATGAAAGGCAATATGTTGTTTTTATATAGTTTTGAAATATTACGATATCATGAGATTTTGGAAGAACAGTTAAAGATGGTTGTTTAGATGGCGTTTATTAATGTTATATCACTGTTAGTGAAGCCTATTTATGATGTTAGTGTCTCAACTCGGCAGCAAATGTCTACGGGAGAAATCATGTACGCAGACGTTGGATTAATGATCAGATTTAATTCTCAGACTAAACAATGGCAATTGTTCTTAGTGATGTTTGTGAAAGTAATTATGACGTTCGTTTAGTACAAATATGTGCAAGTCCAGCCTTAAAATACTGGAATACCCATGCATTCTCATTATGGTGGTAATTTATACTAATTCCATGTGAAAATTTATCTAGCAAAAATGTGCAAAAAAATGACCAAAGAATGCTATCACCAGTATGTAAGTGTAGCATATTTTCCCATTGAGTTGTATAAGCAAATGATCATGCTCATTCTAATTGTTGAATACAAATGAGCCTTGCTTCTAATTTTTGCTAAGAAGAGACTTTTTTTTAAACGAAAAATTATTAAAGTGGAAAGTTTCATCCCTTATTAGCCTGTGCGGACTGCACAGGCTAATCTGGGACGACACTTTACGCACATGCATTAAACCCCCTTTTCACAGAGCAAGGCTCTTATATAGCAACCATCATCTGTAGGAATGAACATGTACCAAAATGATATGAAAATTCTATTACTCAAGTTATATATTTTAAATATTTCTGTTCATGCAATTTACTTTTACTTTATTTCAGTTTATTATTTCTCAGTTGACATCAACCGTGTAATTTTTGTCAAAAAGGGAAATGTTCATGCCTAGTAAATAAAGAACTTTTATTTAATATCTTTATGTAATTTCCTATCATTTTGGGGTACTTCACTCTTACAGTGCTGGAACCGGATTAAGAAGGTCTTTGCAAACAGCTGGATCCAGATGAGACGCCACAGAACGTGGCGTCTCATCAGGATCCAAACTGTTTGCTATTCTGATAGTGGTCTTAGAAAAAAAATCGAAGAAAATGCTAATTTTACAAATTCAGCAGACAACATTTTAGCAGACGACAAATTTCCCAGCATGCAAAGGGTTAATTAAATGAGCTGCGTCCTTCGAAAATGGGTTTTACGCTATATGCAGGTATCTCCGCTCAGTCTGGGCTATATGCAGGTATCTCCGCGCAGTCTGGGCATGAGCTACCCTGTCTGCTTATAAGACCATGATACCTTATGTGACTTTGTAGCGGACGATGTAGCTCAAGACCAAACTGCAAGGATGTGCATAAAGCATAAGACCCATTTTCGCATGACGTGGGTCAAATGAAGGACATGCTTTATATCACATCATTACGTGGTACTTTATGTTCAATATGAAACTATGAAGGAAGTGCAATTATAGTCTCCCATGTGTAGTTGCATGTATCATAATTAGTATACTTACTTCACTGGACGAATCACAATTATACTCGTCAAGAAATAAATATTTGTACGTGGGAACACTAGATTATGTATGTATGATTTCATCCTGTGCATTCTGAATTTGAGTGCTAACGCAGATGATGTGTTCATTTGTGAGTGTGGCAATATCAATGGAAACTTTAAATACATTTTTAGCTCACCTGAGCACAACTTGCTAATGGTGAGCACAGTTTGAAGTTACATTTGTTTATTCGTTATTATTGAAGAGATATGTTAATTATTTCTTAATAATAAGTTCTCATGGCTTTTTTTCCCATCTTTGTGAAGTGGCATTGGCCCCCTCATTTTGTGAAAAAAATTGTGAACTTGTCAAAATTGTCCAAAATTGAGTGGCAAACTGTTCAACATTGTGAAAAAATGAGTCGCAATTTTTTTTTTTAACTGTTAAAATTTGAGTGGCAAACATATCAAATTTGTGAAAAATGACCATTCTCTAAGAAGGAAAAAATGCCCTGGTTCTATTATTGTGGGATGTTCCGAATGTTATTCGAACAGCCTGTCAAAAGTTATTTTGTTACCAGTAATTGTTGAGCGCATGCATATTGTTTTTATGTGTTTCTGAAATGTCAGTTTGTTAATTAATCAATAATTGTTTGTTTTATGAAATCCTCCACATTCAAAATTGTGTAAAAATGAGTCACAAACTTTTTATGACCCCCTTCGAAGAAGAGGGGGTATAATGTTTTGCACATGTCAGTCAGTCGGTCGGTCCGTCCACCACATGGTTTCCGGATGATAACTCAAGAACGCTAAGGCCTGGGATCNCCCCCCCCCCCCCAAAAAAAAAAAATAAATTCGGGGAGCATAAAAACAGTTACAATGTAAAGGGTTGTCTGCCAGATGAACCTGTGTCATCGTTAAGAACTTCGGTTTCCACTGTACAGGAACGGCTTGCAGTTGATTTGATGCAAGATCCAGTGACTTTAAGTTGGCCAGATTTACAATCAGGTTCTCTGGCACGGTTTTGATGTTGTTGGAATATAGTTTAAGAAAACGTAGTAACATTAGACTGTCAAAGAAGTCTTCCTTTAGCGTCTGAAGGTTCATGTCGCCCATTACAAGAACGGTTATGTTGGGAATGTTCGTAAACATGGTCTCATCAATTGTGCAGTGTTTGTTCCCTGATAGGTCCAGTTCCCGCAATCTAGATATACCAGAGAAGGTAGCGGCGGTAAGGCTCTGAAGCTCATTGTCAGAGAGCATCAGCGCTGTCAGATTAGGCATTTCCGCGAACGATTTATCTTCGAGTGACCGGACCAGACTTGTATTAATAGTGCGGGCGGGGCGTCGGAAACGGCGAACGTCCCCCCCTTTCCCCCTTAACATTGCCAAGGGTTGACGCTTTTCTATAACGCTGACTGATTTAAATGCACACTTTGTAATCTGATGGATTGGTTACAATACAACAATTTGCAGTTAGTTTTTAGTAAACATATTGTTCTGTAGTACGCCACTGTTACTGAATTGCTTCTTCTTGTTTAAAAATTAATTTCAATATGAAAAATATAATAACATTTGAGTTCGTGCAAAGTTCATGCTT
Source organism: Dreissena rostriformis (assembly GCA_007657795.1). Taxonomy (NCBI): domain Eukaryota; kingdom Metazoa; phylum Mollusca; class Bivalvia; order Myida; family Dreissenidae; genus Dreissena; species Dreissena rostriformis. Next base: position 65,745 of record VMBQ01004426.1, on the reverse strand, counting down.
AAGATATTTTTGTTTGAATTGTTCTGCGTTTAAACGGTTGGTTAAAGTTTTATATTGCGCCGCTCCCCCCATCCACCCTAAGCCCGAAATCACGTAGCCACGCCTGAATACTTACTTATACAAATGTAGATAACGCTACAAGGGTCAGACCACTACATCGGATCCAAGAAACAGTAGGCGTGTTGAAGTTTTGTAAGATGTGAACAATCATTTATTTTAAAGGACCACTTGAATTAGTCAGTTATATGATAACTTCTTTAATTAATGGACTGTTTATACCAGCCGGTTAGAAATGAGAAGTTATCCTGTCCTGTTTTGGCGTTCAATCTATTTAAATTGCACTCTTTGTTAGCCCAACCTATATTGTATATTTCTAATCTTTCGTTGTTAAGAACGAACTTTTATTGACATCATGTACACATTTTGTTATACAGTGGATACTGATTCAATGGTTTCTTTGGTATTTATATAAAATTGTGAACGTATGAAAGTATATACACGAAGCTTTGTAAATCTCGATATACATTAAATACATTATCTGGTCACTTTTATTGTATGTTTTCTCAAACTTAATCAATCAAATTACACATTTTGGTGCTCTCATATGAATATGCCGCTCCAATTATCTATTTATGTTTTTTTTTTCTTTTCCAGAATCACTGACCCGAAACGGATTGATCATTTTCCGTTGGAGGTTTTGTTTGTGCACATTTCAAACAATTCAAATTGTGTCATTGTTAATTTGTTCGCATTTGGAACATCCGCTCTGCAGAAAAAGAAAATGCTCAACATTTGAAATAGAAATTCTTGGCGCAGAAAAAAGCGGCTTGCACTTAGAGTATTTCTTTTTTCGTGTTGCTTTTTTTTTGCTACGATTTGACCTGGTGACCTAGTGTTTAACCTCACCTGATCTATATTCGGATTTGACCCATATTTCAAAAAATGTTTTATAAAGATTTTGTAATAAATGTGGCTTCTAGAGTTGCAACATTTTTTAATTTGACCTGGTGGCCTAGTTTTTACTTGAACCCGATTCAAAATTGATCTAGATAGTGTTAAGATTAAATCCCTTAAAACGTTTCCGCAATATAGAATCATAAATGTTGCTTGTAGTGATGTTATAATTGTTATCCTTATATTTGAACTGGTTACATTGGTTCTGATCCCATTTGACCCATATTCAAACTTGTTTTATGTATTGTCAAGAAACATTCTGACTAAGTCTCATTTCGATTTTACCAAAAATGTGTTCCATAAACTGATAACGAGGAAAATTGACATTAACAAGGTTTTTCTTCGATTTGACATGGTGAACTTGTCGTTGACCTCACTGGACCCAAATGCAAAAAAAGATATGTTTGAATCCAGTCAATTGTCTGCGCGGATTGAGGTGAAACAGCATTATCAAGTCATTGGAATGCGTTACTGTAACTTGATCTCGCGCTTTAATCATTCATATATCCGAGTACTGATTGTGTGTATTTTGTTACTTCGGAATTATATTATTAGTTAACATACAGCGTTATAACGCTCAAGATGAATGCTATTAAAAAAAAAAAAACAAAAAAAAAACGCAAACAACGAAAGAAAGTTTGGCTTTTGTAACTATGAATTGTTGGGTGCTTTTATTGTGATTGTATGCACTTTATTGTTCACGTTTAATAGTGTCTATACAAAGTTGTTAAGTGTATTTGTCTGGTAAGTCACTAAGGAATCCTCTTATTCGAAGGTCTGTAAGGGGGGGGGGGGGTAATCACGTGAAAGTCAAGATTTCGACGCCCATGCCGAGACAGGTATCCTTTATTACGTTTAATATATTTTTAATGTCGCTCAATTTCGAGCCATATCAGGAAGAAATTTATAAGCGTTAAACTTTATTGCGTATTAATATTCGCTCTATATCTAGACTTTACTCGCTACGAATTTTTTTAAGCGAGATCACACAAAAAATCGTAGCAGTAAGGTCGAAATATAAAACGAATTATTCTCGCTTATCGTTATTGAATGGAAGTTAGGTGCAAAAACGTTTTATATGAACTAAATTCGATAAATAAAAACTAGGTTTTACCGGTTAAACAAGCATGACCTTTCATCTTTAAAGTCAAAAACATAAATGGTTTCATTAATAACAACTTAAAGACTCTAAAACTTACCGGTTTTATATGAAATTGCCTTTGCTCAATTGTGTTATCTCGACGATGAAATTTGATATATTGTTTGTACAAGATGTTTCCCTATAAGGTAGAAGAATAGCGCTTATCAATTATGTTTTACCAAGCCTTTTGTACCATTAATTCACCTATCTAAGGGCATTGACATACAATTAATAATACCATTCTCGTCGGAAATAGCTTCCTACGTTTTACATTTGACGCTTTAATATAATTGTTCGTTAAAGGAAGTCTCTTCCAAGCGAAAATCGAGTCGAGCCGGAACGTGTTATCCGATATAAGCCCTTGTGAACTGTACAGATTAATTAGGTCGGATAAGATAGCCCTAGAAGTATTGAAAGTCTTTTTTCACAGATTAGCAAAATGACAATTATTAAATACGCCGATATATTTTAAAGCCTGATTTGCCCAGTGTTAGTGCATTAGCATTGGTCCCAAAAGGACACCTTATTGGAATCCTGACAAAGAGCAAAATTTGTAATCCCACTTTTGTCTAAATAATCGTGTTTTGTTTAGCAGTTATTTTATAACTTTAATACTAAGCGGCTTAATACTAACAGCAGTATCAAGTCATCGTTATGCATTAATGTAACTGAATCTCGCGCTTTAATCATTCAGATATCCGAGTACTGATTGTGTGTAATGTGTTACTTCGGACTTATATTATTAGTTAACATACAGCGTTATAACTCTCAAGATGAATACTAATTTTTTTTAATACAAAAACCTCAAATAACGGTTGAAAGTTTGGCTTTTGTAACTATGAATTGTTGGTTGCTTTCATTGTGATTGTATGCACTTTATTGTTCACGTTTTATAGTGTATATTAAAAGTTGTTAAGTGTATTTGTCTAGTAAGTCACAAAGGAATCCTCTTATTCGAAGGTCTGTGAACAGAGGGGGTAATCACGTGATAGTCAGGATTTCGACGCCCATGCCGAGGAGGGTACCCTTTATTACGTTTAAAATATTTTTTAATGGCGCTCATTTTTTAGCCATATCATCAAGAAAGTTATAAGCGTTTATTGGGTATTAATATTCGCTCTATATCTCGACTTTACTCGCTACGAAATTTTATTGCGAGATCACACACAAAATCGTAGCAGTAAGGTCGAGATATAAAACGAATTATTCTCGCTAATAACATCGTTATTGAATGGAAGTGAGGTGCAAACACATTTAATATGCACTAAATTTGATAAATCAAAGGTTGTACGGGTTAAACAGCATGACCATTCTTCTTTAAAGTCACAAACATAAATGGTGTCTTTTAAAACAACTTAACGGCTTTAAAACTAACCGTTTTTATATGAAATTGTCTTTGCTCAATTGTGTAATCTCGACGCTGAAATTTGATATATTGTTTGTACAAGATGTTTCCCTATAATGTAGAAGAATAGAGCTTATCAATGATACTTTACCAAGCCTTTTTACCATTAATTGTCCTATCTTAGGGCGTTTGCATAAATTTAATAATACCATTATCGTCGGAAATAGCTTCCTTTTTTTTTCATTTTCCGCTTTAATGGAATTTTGCGTTTAAGGAAGTTTCCTCTAAACGAAAATCGAGTCGAGCCGGAACTTGTTATCCGAGATTAGCCTCTGTGAACTGTACATATTAGTTAGGTCCGATAAGATAGCCCAACAAATATTGGAAGTCTATTTTCACAGAGTAGCAAAATGACAATTATTAATTACGCCGATGCATTTTAAAGCTTGATTTCCCAGTGATACCGCATTAGCGTTGGTCCCAAAAGGACACCTAATTGGAATCATGACAAAGGGCAAATTTTGTTATCCCACTTGTGTCTAAATAATGTTGTTGTTTTAGTAGTTATAATATAACTCTATTTATTTGCGGCTTTAAGAAACGGCTTGAGCATATAAACAATTATTTGAAAATTAAATACATTTTGATCTTGTAACAAATAATGTTCCATTCAATTCCATTATAAATGTGAGTAGTTATGCGATCAAATTTAATTTAAGGAAAATACCATCNATAAATGTTAGAGATAAAAAATGTTTGAAAAGTATATTCCAAATTTAATAAACTGGTCAAACTTTTTAGGCCAGTTTTTTTTTTTTTTTCAAATCCCTACCTGAAAAAGGTAAATTTTCACATATACCTATTCATATGCAAATTTGGGGACGTGATAACCATTCAGTCATGTTCATAATGAAACATGAACAAAACAGATTTGAAAATACTAATATTTGTACATTTTTTATTTTATTTTATTACAAGCCACATTTTAGAATTGGTTTGTACACTTGGCGTGCATCATCCTCTTATCCATATATATTCTCATACCAAGTTTCAATGATATCCGCCAAAGCACTTCCAAGATATGGCTCGGGACACAAAAGTGCTGGACAGACGGAAGGACGGATGGACAACGCCAAAACAATATCCCTCCGCCTATGGTGGGGGATAACTAGTCACATTCTAAAATACATCTTTATTGTGTGAACTGCCTTATGTAGATATTTGTAATATTGATAATTTAATCTGTCTCAAAGTACTTTATGTTTAACAATACACTTTCTGCATTTCTCAATCCACAAGTATATGAAATAACCTCTGATAGGATCATCTGGATGTATGAAATTGCGTCCTAGATTGCAATAGAAAGCATGTCCCTGTCTTCAAAATAAATATCCCAACAGTAGCTCATTATAACAGAAGCAAAGAAGAAGTCACATTGCATGTGATATTTGCTTAATTGTACAGTATATTGCAACTTTGTCTCGGGTAAAAAGCTCAACCTGGTTTTGTTAACAGTTACGAACATTTCCACAAAATTATGTCATCAAGGTCAAATTGCTGAATAAAATGCTGAATTCTTCCATTCGCAATTGCATGTGATCTTCAGCTATATAACATCTTGAGCAAAAACTCTTCGCATGTTTAGATTCTTGTTAACGGATGGGACCTTAGTTCAAATATGAGATGATACACACAATATAAAAAACATATATAAACCACATAAAATTTACATTTTTATGTAAGAAAATCACCAAAATAATGTTCATCTAAGTTTGATGTCTTATTCAAAGTTCACATAATACAGTGTTTTCATGCATTTGAATTTGTTACATAAAGGAATCATTCATGGACTACTTAAGAATAACTCGGCCTAAGACACTCAGGGCTTGCATGAACCTTTGAATCCTGAATATTTGAATACCCTGCACCTATGAATTTGATTTGTAAGTTTTGACGAGAAGTTTTTCTCGCGTTGTATAACTTAAGTAGAGCAATTATTTCATTTCAATAACCTCAAAACAGTAAGAATTGACCCGAACATAAGTTGCCAAATTACATTTTAATGCAATTATGTTCTTGAAACATTTCTTGGGCAGAAATTTAACAAATATGACCTGATGATGAATGTTGAATGCTAACCCATTTTCCCGTTTTAAGCTTTTAAGTCTGTGCTTTAATTGTCTTAAGATAGTACATTCCTTATGAAACTCCTCAATTATTAAATTCAATCAAAACAGCTATATTTGTATAATTTGAATGATATGTAGGTATGCTTATAGTAAATGCTGGATAGTTTTTCAACTTGTTCCATAGAAAATACCGATACAATTGTGAAATGAACCATGCACATGTTTGACCTTTGGCTGTTAGTGTGATCTTGACCTTTTACCAAGGTGCAACATAAATTATCCACACGATAAAAATTGTTGGCAAATTATTTTAAAACTGCATGGTGAATATGTTACAGTCTGGATAAACTGATTTACAGCCAAATTTAACCTTTAAGTGTGACCTTGACCTTATAGATAAGGAGTGGTTGTTACACATGATACACAGTTTCAACATGGTGAACATATGACCATGACCTTTTAGAAAGGGGGACTGGTTTTACACGCAACATGTCATCCCATTGTGAACATTTGAGTTATGTTATTTTAAAATTGTACGATAACTATGAAAGTTACAGTCCAGACATGCTCGGAAGGAAGCACTCACATAGGCACAATCACTCCACCATTGTGACTGCTATATCGAATTTTCGGCAAGCGAACTTTACAAAAATGTTCTTTAGGGTCAGTAGTTTAGGCAATTGATAGAAATGAAACAGTAAAAGTAATATTATAAGCATTATATTGTATCCTTTTTACTAAAGCGTATACAGCTTGTATTTTTTTTAAGTTTTGCAGAACATAATCACATAAATTGTCAACTGAGAAAAGCATGCTATAATGACAAAACACTAAATCTAAATTAAGTGCCAGCAAAGCAAGCAAGAACTTTTTAGCACACACATTTAAGATATGATGTTCAAAGATTTTTTTTTAGGAGAGTTAATAACCAACTTTTGTAAAAGTATTAGACAATTTTCCGAAATAAAGGAAATATATGATTTACTTGAAAATACAAGATTTTGATTCAAAATATAGGAGATTCATAGTAATATAGGAATTGGCTGCCAGCCTGCATTTCTTTACTGAGGAATGTACATGTCTTTAAGGTAGTTCTCCATTCTGGTATAAATAGTTAGACATGAATGACGGTCTTCAATATACACACTGTGCTAAAGCCAGTTCATTGTATTAATTGTCAGGGTCTGACACCCACTTATTCCATGATTCAATTTCGTTGAGTAAATCAATATATTTAGACTTATGAAAGTCTCTAATATCCACACTTTGCCAAAACAAGTTAATTGTAGTTATTAACTCCTGTTTGACACCCAGTTGTTCCATGATTCAATTTTGGTTGAGCGAATTCATGTATGTAGCATATAAAATGTCATAAGCGTTGTAACTGTTTATTAAACTTAACTTTAACCAATAAATACACTTTCCGCAATATTGGTTTAAACACTATTTACTTAGTTCATAGAAAGTGCTTAACATAAAGGCTGTAGAATACAATTTGACAGAATTGAGAAAAAAGCTCGAAGCTTATGCTATATTCGGAATATTCTGAGTGGGTATGGTCCTGTTTCACTGTATAATGCTGACCTGTTTGTGGTCATTTTCACATTAAGTTATCATGTTTCCCATGAACTCTTTTTATATTTGTTTATGCCTGTGAAAATCTTTTAGTTCTTTATAGAAATAGCTCATCACAAGTCAAAATACTGAAAGAATGTCTGACATAACGACACTTTCAGCTCTTATATCTTCGGTATTACTTTGAAATGGGTTAATCTTTTCTTGTATCTGTTTCACACTTAAGTTCTTCTCTCAAGTCACTGAACTGGCACCACAGTCCACATCTGTCGTCACGGTAACAACAAACGTGTTCCATGCCCCTGCGCTGACCTTCTGGATAAGTTCTCCTCTCTGCTCAAACCAGGTGACCCTGGTGAGACAGTCTCTGTTTTGTGTATCACTGAGACAGAGCTGGCCATATGTATTCCAACCCGTGGAATAAAGTTTGTGATCGGCTGGAATGATATTGTACAGAAGAAAAAAACCCATTTTAACCAGAATGCAAAGCCACAAAGTCATGCTTAAAGATTTATGCAAATGCAATATTAACATGCAAAAAAGATATGATCTTCATGGGATACAAAGTAAAACCGAACATCAAATGACCAACATAAATTTTCAGGAAGCAGGATTTTCAATTATTTGTTTCTTGGAGTTTAAAACAACTTAGTAGCATGCCACCAATGACAACAAATCATTTATTTGTTGTTGTTTTTTTTTACTTTTTTTTATAAATTTATTCCTTTTTCTCCATCAAATACGGATTATAAAATCATTTTTCCATGCGTTATCTTGTGAGTCATAAAGCAGTAAACTAGTTAACTTCTGGGATGCCATTACACACAAATCAATAGCCAAAACATGCTACACGCTATTGTCTAACCTGTCAGTATCACAGTGTGTCTGGATCCACAGGTTACCGTGACAACCTGAAGGTCATCTGGAAGGTCAAGGCCATATGGCTCTGGTTGGATATGAATGCGGTCCATATCCTGAAAGAGGCTCTCTGATTGGTCGGTTCCTAAAATCAGTGATTATAGTCCTTTGAGAGCCAGAAGGGCTTATGAGTTGTCGTTTTTTATAGGCCCTTCTGGCTTTAATGGGATAATTATTTGGTTATAGCCAGGAGTGAATACAAACCAAGCTGACCCATTCATATCATTTAAAATTCTTTCAGAACCACATACCATATAAACTGTAATTATTTAAATGAAACTGCAATGGGTAGATTGCTTGTACCAATGGATTAGTTTTTTTCTTCTTCCAAAATCTAGCACATTCAGGGATAAGTCTAATCAAAGAGTCTTAATATCAAAATATTTGGAACTGTACAATCTGAACCCCAAACTATGTAAACAAAACAGTTACTATTCAACCCACGTTGAGGTGTTGTCCTGTCAGAACATGGCAGTCCCAGCTGTCCACTCTCATTCCATCCCCAAACATACATGTCACCAGCATCTGTAAGGAACAAATGGGCAGTCATGTAGTTTCTGTAATACATGGTTTCACATTATCAAATGATATGCTGATAGTTCTGGAAAAAACTTGATTAAAGAAATTGCATGTTAACTTAATTAGACATCAAGTCATTATTATTTGAGAAGTTCCTTCATAAACTATTAAGTTGTGATTTTATACAGTGTAATCTGTGTAACTAAGTCATTTAAAACTTTTTTCACATAAACACTCACTTAAACAAAACAAGAGCCAGTTTGGAATATGGATGATCTTAACTATTAATTAAATGTTTTTCATATACAAAAGTGCAATAAATAACTTTCAAAGTTCTGACATGCAAGTCCTATTACCACTAAGTGCCACTGAATGCCAGCCTCCAGTTGCTATGGCGATGATACTGACTCCCTCGAATGTCTGTATCACCCTGGGAACCAGTAATGTGTCTACAGACACCTCACCGTGGCCCAGCTGTCCTCGACTGATGAAAGGAGAATGAGTAGGGATCCAAATATGTATATGAGCCGCGTCCTAGGACAACTGGGCTTAATGCGTGTATGTAAAGTGTCGTCCCAGTTCGCACAGGTTCATCAGGGAAGACACTCTCAACTTTTATGGAAACTTAACACTTTTATGGAGTTTTTCGTTAAGTCTCTTGTTAACAAAAATCCAGTTTAGGCGGAAAGTGCTGTCCCTGATTAGACTGTGCGGACTGCACAGGCTAATCTGGGACAACACTTAACGCATATGCATCAAGCCCAGCTTTTGTCAGAACAATGCTCAAATACATGATGTAGTAAGAACAGAGTCTTGTTATTGAGATGGGCAATAACTAGTTCATGTTGCTTTTTTATACTATTATAAAGGCCAATTCACCATATTGTCATGAGACAAATGAAGCTTGTGTTAGATGTAGCTCATTTTATCTGTGACAAAAGCCTTAACAAAAAAACAAAAACTTACACTTACAAGAATTATTACTGGTATTACAGTTTAAGCTGCCTATTCCCAAAGCCCAGATTCTTACCTGCAACTTCCACACGACAAGACCTGTCCAGCCTCTGTAAGGATCAAGGTGTGCTCCAGTCCACAGGCCACATGTTTGACTGCCTCCCTGGGAAGGAGTTCACTGAAGCCCAGTCTACACTCACATCCTGTGTCCTTGGTATCATCTAGAGTACCTTCATACAGCTTTGTGCCTGTAGGTCAACGCCAATTGAAAACACATGTCCATTTATACATTTGAACCGGACTCTGTGAAAAGGGGGTATAATGCTGTGCATAAAGTGTCATCCCACATTAGCCTGTGCAGTATGCACAGGCTAGTCAGAGACAACACTTTCCGCTTTCATAGTATTTTTCGTTTAAATGAAGACTCTTCTTGACAAAAATCCAGTTTTTGCAGAAAGAATCATCCCTGATTAGCCTGTGCAGACTGCACTGGCTAATCTGGGACGAAACTTAACGCACATGCATGTAACCCCCTTTTAACAGAGGGAGGCTCATTTTAACAGAAAACAGTAAAAGTTTAATTAGATTACAAACATACTGAAACAGTCAATTTAATAAGACCACATGCCATGTGACCTTTTACACACTTTAGAAACTGTTTCCATTACAAACAATAAAATACTGAAAACTAATAGTTATTATCAGGATCTGAATTTGATATGTTTTGTAACTTGTTTGATAAAACATTATATTATTTAAAAATGATAATAGAGGTTATTTTCATGGCCCTATATTCTTGAAGACTATATGTTAAAATCTCCAATAATTGATCATACTACAATTGATGGAAAATATCGTAAACTAATAACATGTCAAATTCAGGTTGATATATGATAAAATCCTGAACATTAAATAACACAATATATTTCAACTTACTTTGAAGACAGTATACTTTATTGATAGTTGCCCCTTGAAATATTGCCTCTGTGGAAACTCCAACAACAGCCACAGTTTCTACCTCTCCATTCTCAAAGTACTTTCTAACACCGCCATCTGCTGTCTGTATCATTATGCCAGACTTGGTTGCTATAATAACACGCACTGATGATTCCTTCATGTTAGTCCATACGTCACTGTGAAATCCATAACAGGTTAAACTGCCATTGTCTACAATGATACCAAAAAACTTTTTTCATTCTTCTGGTGCTTTTAATAAATTCTGTTATACAACAAAAGTTACCTTAACAACTGACTGTGTATTATAAGAGCCTTTTATTTGAAGTCAAAATTAGGGCAAAGTCACAGTCAAAGTTATGTTCTGTGATTATGGTGGATTGAAAATGGTCAAAGCAATAACTGTTCGATTTGGCAGTATTGTAGTAAGCTTCCTGGTTACACCAAGGAAAGAAAAAATCTGTAAAAGTTTTATTCAAAGTCGAAATTAGGTCAAGGTCCTTTGAGGTTGGGTACAGAAAGATGATATGAAACCCATAATGTACATATTTTGTTATCACTACTTTATATAACTTGGACGAATTGTTTATCAAAAGTTTTCAATACTATTGAGACTGCTTACCATTACATTTAAATAATATTCAAATGAAATCTAGAAACCAGCTTTATATGAACCGATTGCAGTAAAGTAAAATGGAAAAAAACAAACACTGTCCACATGTAATGCAGAGTCTCAATGCATTCCCTTTATAACAGTGTCATTTCATAAGCTGAAGTGTCTTGCTGATTTGGACAAGGAAAAAATAAAATGCAGCGTTAATAACTCATAAGCCCAAAGTTTTGCTATCATTATTTACCATGTCTATCAAGACGCATAGGATATTTTAGTGAACAGGATATTTTAGTGAACCTGTATTTTGCAATGTGTGCATTCCAGACAAAATTCATGGCAAAAAAACTTTTTCCTTCTTAGAGAATGGCCGTTTTTCACAAATTTTAGAAGTTCGCAGCTTAAATTTTCACAATTTAAAGAAGTTTGCAACTCATTTTTTCACAATTTTGAACAGTTCGCGACTCATTTTTTCCCAAAATGAGGGGCCAAGGCCACTTCACAAAGATGGGGAAAAAAGCCCTGAAACTATAAATATTACCAGCAATTAACCAAGCTTGTGACCAAGTGAAAGTCACATGTTTGCAGGGCTGCACTAGGACAGGGTGGCAATAACACAGAGGTGACTCTGGGGTGCTCTCTGAAATGCTGGCATCAGCTGCAATACGGGCAGCAGAAATCTGTCCAAAGCCATTGTTACCACACATGTAGTGCTTATTGAGCATCCTGAAAAATAATGACTTCTGTAATAATAAATATATTATGTCAAATAGTTTTACCCAGTGTCAAAAGAGTTAGGCTGACCTAGGGCAATTGGTCCACCGGGCAATTTTATTTAGTAAAATATATTATTTAAACAAGTGATGTGTTTGTCAAACAGCCATTTTGACCCATATATTTGACCTTTGACCATGGAGGATGACCTTGACCTTTCACCACTCAAAATGTGCAGCTCCATGCGGTACACATGCATGCCACATATCAAGTTGCTATCTTCAACATTGCAAAAGTTATGACCAAGGTTAAAGTTTTGGGACAGACAGACACACACAATGACAGACAGACAGGCCAAAAACAATATAACCCCTCTTCTTCGAAACAGGGGGCATAAAAATATGAAAATTATGATGGCAAACACACATTTTACAGGTTTCAACTTACAAATTAGTAATTTGACAGTGTATTGACTATACAGGGTGTTTTTTTTACCTTATATGACACCAAACTAGGCTGGTTTTTCCCCTTTCAGGACCAAAAAATTCCCCCTATTTTTTTTTTTTTTTTTTTTTTTTTTTTTTTTTTTTTTTTTTTTTTTTTTTTTTTTTTTTTTTTTTTTTATTTTTTTTTTTTTTTTT
>VMBQ01004426.1:36017-50000 GCA_007657795.1 Dreissena rostriformis | reverse complement strand
AAATTACTTTTAGCTAAAGAAACTTCAGCGTACAGTTTATATAGTCTTGACAGACCTGTACGCTGAAGCCAACTCCGTATCGAAAGTCAACCAGAGTCGTAACATATTTATGTCACGCTATAAATCAAAGAAAGCTCATTTTCTTGGATACATTTCTACATATATTGGTGAATGAATATAAATTACTGCATCGGGGAATATTTTAAGGTTCAAATGTTTCAAATGCATCTTACAGTAGATGAAAATAACTACCATCAGTCTGAAATTCACAATTTTGACGCCATTGTCGCTTTGTCACGTGACGTGTTTTCATTGGATCGACCTTGACATTTTTTGCTGAAATTGTAAACATTACTTTCGTTTTCTGAAATCTATTATTTTTGATTAACAACTTACGTCTGGTGGATTATAAGACTGATTTCAGTGTGAATCAGGTAGTTTTAAGTAATATGCACTTTGAGTTTGTATTTACACTACCATTTGTTTACAAAACAAGCCAGAATAATCTATAATACCGGGAAATGTCATTCTGAATTTGAAAACACCTGAGCACATGGTATGTTACTAAAAATAGAAATAACGTCATATGACCGTGAAATCTCGGGAGATTCGCATTTCAAGAAAGTCTGTCACATCGCTGTTTTTCTCGATATGTAAGAGCAGAATAGATAAATTTTAAATGTTTAAGATAGTATTTTGTGAAAGAATATATCAGTTAAATGTGAAAAATGTCAATCTTTCCAATCAAGTGGTTGCTTTGAGCCAATAACTGCAAAAAAAGTTGTTTTGGACCGGTCTTTGTTACCTGTCAACTTTTCGGGAATTTCTGGTTGACTTTCCTATTGGGGTTAGTCCATAACTATAAAGTCGCGCCAGTCAAAAATCATAAAAAGCGACATTTAAAGTTATGGAAGCCAGAACTACTCTTTTCCATACTCGGCACAGTCTCTTTTCCATACTCGGCAAAATAAGCAGTGAAACACCAAATTACGTAAAAATTTTGTTTTATTTAGCAAAACAGTTTAACGCTTAATAGTTTGTGCATGATCTTCAAACGGTTACAGTATAAAGCAATAATTTTTGTAATATGTGCGGTACCGACGGACTAATACATTAAAAACAATTCTTGTAATTGTTTAGTTGTTTCCTTCTTGGAGTCTAGCCACGAGGTGAGAAATGATTATTCAAATTGCATTCGTAAGTACACCTCATCTTCTAGCACTGTAGATTATTATACAATCGAATTATTGTTATTGACTATAAATAGTCTATAGTCTTTACTAGAAGTCGAATATGGCAACAGTAAAAAACACTTAAAGCCACACACCTTGAAATGAAGTACATGTTAATCAAAACATATAGATGCAATTTGAAAGTGTGCAAATTTTTTATTAAATCTATAGCCTAGTTAGCAAGTTATTTATTATTTTTCAACCGGAAATTACCGCTATCAAAACCGAAAGTAGGATTTCTATACGTGTACGTCAATTTCGAAAACGCGATTATTTTTAAGTTTTAAAGCGCAAAAAAGACGGATTTCTACCTTGTAACCCCCAAATATTTTAATTAGCATAGATAAAATTAAATCTATAGCCTAGTTAGCAAGTAATTTATTATTTTTCAAACGGTACCACTTTTAAAACCGAAAGTAGGATTTCTAGACGTATATACGTCCATTTCGACAAACGCGATTTTTTTAAGTTTTAAAGCGCAAAAAAGACGGATTTCTACCTTGTAACCACCAGATATATTCTAATTGGCAAAGATAAAATATGTTTCTTATTTATACTTAAATTTACTATGCAAAATAAGGTGAGTGGCTTTAAACATGCAAGATTGTTTCTACAAGATAGTTTCTTTGTCCAATCGATAAGTCACATGGGCAGATAACGTCACGCGCATGCTCAGAACGGCGCCCACTGTGAGTCGTAGAAGGGGAAGAAACTTTCTGTTTCAATCCGATGTATTTCAACCCTAAATCAGCTATTGGCACAAAATGTCTAAAGAGGTAAGTTTTATTGCATATAATTTTTTTATACTGTACATACTGGACAATTCCAATGTTAACTATCTAGATACTTGGGCTGGGATCTGTATGATTTTAACAACTTCCTACCTGGAAAGGCTGGATCTGTCAATTGTTCAGAGCCAAACAAAAAATATAGTTGTTGGAAAATGTATTCTGTCATTGGTTGTTATTGGGTTATTAAAGATTGATGAACATACACCTTATCTGTGGCTGTGTAATGAATTGTCATGTTTTGAAAATGTATATTTTATCATAAAATCTCTACTTTCGCTTTCAATGTATTTTCTGTACATTGTTTGATATGCCATCTTTTTGCATTATAATATATTTTGTCTGCGACCTATTTTACATTAGTATTATATGAAAGAANATGGTTTTCTCTTGAAAGAGTCCGTTTGTTTTTGTTTTCTTTATTGTATTTTTTGTTTTCTTTATTGTTACAAGTTCTGTCATTTACATACCAATCAGCTTATGTTGTTTATCAGGCTTCCTGAAAAGGCCGGACTGCCGGTCTTGTCCGGCAAAATTTTTAACGGTCCGGCGAAGTTTCTAATATCGCCGGTCCTTGTGACAGGCCAAAATGTATGACTAAATACCGAAAAGTCTAATGCTTGCCAAAAGAACGAAAACACCCCATTATAATCACTCTTTTCGTGAATTTCGAGCCTTTTTGTCATTTAGAACACTAACGCGTCACTAGTTCTCAAGAGTGCTCTTCCTTTACTGTATCGAGTGCACATAAACATTGCAATAAATATGAGTTAAACTTTACTTAATTATTCAGTTATAAACTCACGCTGTTCGGTCAGGTGAATTTCTGTCAGGACAGGCTAACTTTTCCATCAGCCTGTCCGGTTGACAGGCACTTTTAGGGCCTTTTCAGGAAGCCTGGTTTATATTTTATGAATGATAAATTAACTATTTTGACGGTTAGAGTTTGTTTTGAGACAACCCCTGTAATGAAAATGCACCTGCTGCCACGTGATTCGCTATTGAAGAATATTAACCGGAAATGGAGAAACTGTACGATCGAGGAAAAACATAAAAACACATATATATTTAGTAAGTAACTGAAAATCAAGGTGAGCGCAGGATCGATGTTGAAATTATCTGACAAATACCATATATTCGAAATCAATGTCGGTCGCTGTTTTAAAGTATACATTTATAATTTTGTAAGTGATTCGGAACTGACGACCTCACTGTATCATGTCCTTACTAAATTATCAACAAAATAAAGCGTTTCCAAGTTTTATTTTCCGTGTTTGAATATTATGCATACATTCTTTTCTTATTCTTTGATACTTTTTGTATTTGTAATTTTGCCAAACTGTGAACAATTCTCTTTAAGAATTCTGAATAACTGAATATATATCAACTGAACCAGCTGTCACAGATTCTTGACATATATGAGGACACAGAATATAATAGAAGATCGGTATAACTGGTAAATTTTCGTCATAACATGAAAATGTTCCATAACCAGGAAGTTAAATAGATGTTACCTAGAAGAATTCCTAAAAATCAAAAACGAAAGTAGATAACAATTTTCTAAATAAAATAAAATCTGCACATGCAAACTTTAACATTTGGGAGAAGCATTTACACTTATATTGTTATTGTGAAAACCATTAAAACGATTTTTAACATCAATAAGATATAACTTTTTAATATGTGAATTACTTACTCGTGAACATCCCCTTACAAGATTGTTTCTACAAGATAGTTTCTTCCACCACCAATCGATAAGTCACGTGGGCAGATAACGTCAGGCGCATGCTCAGAACGGCGCCCACTGTGAGTCGTAGAAGGGGAAGAAGTACTTTCTGTTTCAATCCGATGTATTTCAATCCTAAATCAGCTATTGGCACACAATGTCTTAAGAGGTAAGTTTTATTGCATATAATTTTTTTATACTGTACATACTGGACAATGCCAATGAATAACTATCAAGATACTTGGGCTGGGAACTGTATGATTTTAACAACTTCCTACCTGGAATTGTGGAAAGGCTGGATCTGTCAATTGTTCAGAGCCAAACAAAAAATATAGTTGTTGGAAAATGTATTCTGTCATCGGTTGTTATTGGGTTATTATAGATTGTTGAGCATACAACTTATCTGTGGCTGTGTAATGAATTGACATATTTTGAAAATGTATATTTTATCATAAAATCTCTACTTTCGTTTTCCATGTATTTTCTGTACATTGTTTGATATGCCATCTTTTTGCATTATAATATATTTTTTCTGTGACCTATTTTACATTAGTATTATATGAAAGAATATTTTAAAATACATAAAGCTCTTGTACCAAGCTCAAATACTTTCATGATCCAAAATATTGTTAGAAGCCATGGTAATTGGGATATCTTCTGTCATCTATCTCACTGGTAGCTGCAATCATCCGACTCCCAGCTACTTACCTTCCGGGTCTCTGGACGTAAAAAAAGCTCAAAGCATTCAAGAAGAACTATCATCACTGCATACTATACAGTTGAACACTGGCTGACACAATTTCTTTTTTTTATAAATATAGAGGAGTCAACTAATGACCAATGGCAGTACACTTTCTCTTTCAAATACCCATCATTGTGTACACACCGGTCTTACTGACAATAACGCAGTGACGTCACCATCTATGTATAGAACGAATACCCATAGAATGAAGTCTTGAAAGCTACAATGATTTGATTGGACAAAAGTAAATTATGACTAAAAGAAATGGATAACTGTAATTATGACAAAGTGAACACCATCTGCAAGGATTTGTTTTAATAATGCATGGTTTTATGAGTTGAATATCCGTGAGGAATTTGACATGGAACCAATGCATTGCCTCCTCATGAAAAAGAAATGTTGCTCTATCAGTCAAGACGCATAGCCAGGGATAGAAATAAGTGGTTGTTCACCTGGTGCAAGTAGATTAAGGTCAGGGCACATCAATTTCAAAATTTGGTAGTCAAATAGCATTTAAAAAAAGCTTGAAACTGTTTCCTGCAGTTTGTTAAAAGCAAGAAGATTCAGGATCCTAAAAGGACATAATGCAATAAATCATGACAGCAATTTTATAATATTGTCTGATTTAGTTTTGTTATAAAAAAGTATAACATAGTTATGACATGTTATTGATTCTGGGCAACTTATTCTTTGGTAGGGCTACTACGGTACTAGAGATATTTGCTCTAATGTCCTTAGCTGTTTTAACACAACTCAACAACTCAAAGGTTTATTTTCATAATTTGAATTCAAAACAGAATTTTCAGTGTATACTGGATAAGCTACATTATGCACAAATCAAGTGGTTGCATTTGGATGGTGATTTGCGTTGCATTTTTAATTGAGGATCAAATAAAATAAATTACAGTTTTTATTGGTTGGCAGGGGCTAAGTCGTAATTGTGGCAAAATCAATTTTAGTGATGCAGTTATATGCATGTTATCGAGTTTACTCATTAGTCTCAAACGTTCATAAATATAACATGTTAAAATGTTATAGCGCATTGTTGTATTTACACTGTTCATTCTAAGATTGATGTCTAATGCCAGCTTCACATAATTGTTTGTTATAGGCAGATAAATTGATAATGTGTGTCTGGCAAAAGCATACCAATAAGAGAACCTGCAAACATTTAATTTTATGTAACCAAAAAAGAATAAGCACTTTAATTTGTGTTTCATAAACCTAAAGATAACGTTCAATGTGTACTGGTGAAGTAAAACACTTATAATCAAGTATTTGACTGTAACCATGGTACATTTGAACGTTTGACTTGAGTAATAATTTTCCTGTTATTTGCAGTTCATTTTAAAATTAATTATTGCATAGAATGCATTATAATATACACTCTTTGGGTTTTCAACATTAATAGGGACTTGTTATGTCAGGTTTCAATACGAATTACTGTTCTTGATACACATAGTACACAATTGAAAATGTTTCTGTATCAATATAAGCAATATGGGTCAGATTAAGTGAGGGACATAGTCAGATGAACTGATAATGTTTCAACAGTCAAGTAGAGTTGATAAGCACAAATTGAATTTCAATCTATGTCACAGATTTCAATTTCAAAACGAGACAATTTAAGCAACTATTACAAATTAAAAACATCAGAAGAGATAAAGCAATGCGGGGAATCACGTGGTCAGAATTGAGAAAAAATGGCCGCCGATGCCTGGCTAAGAGGCAGAAATTGAGTCTTCATCTACATCTACCTTATAACTTACCTGTTTTTAATCGGATGACGCCTATCATAGGGCCAGCCCGAAGAGGTTTCAGCGAGTATCAACCGCTTTCTTCTGGTTGGTCTGAGTGTGGAGAATATTCATGGAATATTTCGCNATCTTTTTGCATTATAATATATTTTGTCTGCGACCTATTTTACATTAGTATTATATGAAAGAATATTTAAAATACATAAAGCTCTTGTACCAAGCTCAAATACTTTCATGATCCAAAATATTGTTAGAAGCCATGGTAATTGGGATATCTTCTGTCATCTATCTCACTTGTTTGATATGCCATCTTTTTGCATTATAATATATTTTGTCTGCGACCTATTTTACATTAGTATTATATGAAAGAATATTTAAAATACATAAAGCTCTTGTACCAAGCTCAAATACTTTCATGATCCAAAATATTGTTAGAAGCCATGGTAATTGGGATATCTTCTGTCATCTATCTCACTTGTTTGATATGCCATCTTTTTGCATTATAATATATTTTGTCTGCGACCTATTTTACATTAGTATTATATGAAAGAATATTTAAAATACATAAAGCTCTTGTACCAAGCTCAAATACTTTCATGATCCAAAATATTGTTAGAAGCCATGGTAATTGGGATATCTTCTGTCATCTATCTCACTTGTTTGATATGCCATCTTTTTGCATTATAATATATTTTGTCTGCGACCTATTTTACATTAGTATTATATGAAAGAATATTTAAAATACATAAAGCTCTTGTACCAAGCTCAAATACTTTCATGATCCAAAATATTGTTAGAAGCCATGGTAATTGGGATATCTTCTGTCATCTATCTCACTTGTTTGATATGCCATCTTTTTGCATTATAATATATTTTGTCTGCGACCTATTTTACATTAGTATTATATGAAAGAATATTTAAAATACATAAAGCTCTTGTACCAAGCTCAAATACTTTCATGATCCAAAATATTGTTAGAAGCCATGGTAATTGGGATATCTTCTGTCATCTATCTCACTTGTTTGATATGCCATCTTTTTGCATTATAATATATTTTGTCTGCGACCTATTTTACATTAGTATTATATGAAAGAATATTTAAAATACATAAAGCTCTTGTACCAAGCTCAAATACTTTCATGATCCAAAATATTGTTAGAAGCCATGGTAATTGGGATATCTTCTGTCATCTATCTCACTTGTTTGATATGCCATCTTTTTGCATTATAATATATTTTGTCTGCGACCTATTTTACATTAGTATTATATGAAAGAATATTTAAAATACATAAAGCTCTTGTACCAAGCTCAAATACTTTCATGATCCAAAATATTGTTAGAAGCCATGGTAATTGGGATATCTTCTGTCATCTATCTCACTTGTTTGATATGCCATCTTTTTGCATTATAATATATTTTGTCTGCGACCTATTTTACATTAGTATTATATGAAAGAATATTTAAAATACATAAAGCTCTTGTACCAAGCTCAAATACTTTCATGATCCAAAATATTGTTAGAAGCCATGGTAATTGGGATATCTTCTGTCATCTATCTCACTGGTAGCTGCAATCATCCGACTCCCAGCTACTTACCTTCCGGGTCTCTGGACGTAAAAAAAGCTCAAAGCATTCAAGAAGAACTATCATCACTGCATACTATACAGTTGAACACTGGCTGACACAATTTCTTTTTTTTATAAATATAGAGGAGTCAACTAATGACCAATGGCAGTACACTTTCTCTTTCAAATACCCATCATTGTGTACACACCGGTCTTACTGACAATAACGCAGTGACGTCACCATCTATGTATAGAACGAATACCCATAGAATGAAGTCTTGAAAGCTACAATGATTTGATTGGACAAAAGTAAATTATGACTAAAAGAAATGGATAACTGTAATTATGACAAAGTTAACACCATCTGCAAGGATCTGTTTTAATAATGCATGGTTTAATGAGTTGAATATCCGTGAGGAATTTGACATGAAACCAATGCAATGCCTCCTCATGAAAAAGAAATGTTGCTCTATCAGTCAAGACGCATAGCCTGCATGGGATAGAAATAAGTGGTTGTTCACCTGGTGCAAGTAGATTAAGGTCAGGGCACATCAATTTCAAAATTTAGTAGTCAAATAGCATTTAAAAAAAGCTTGAAACTGTTTCTTGCAGTTTGTTAAAAGCACGAAGATTCAGGGTTCTAAAAGGACATAATGAAATAAGTAATGACAATAACGTCAATAAGTAATGACAGCAATTTTATAATATTGTCTGATTTAGTTTTGTTATAAAAAGGTATAACATAGTTATGACATGTTATTGATTCTGGGCTACTTATTCTTTGGTAGGGCTACTATGGTACTAGAGATAATGCCCTTAGCTGTTTTAACACAACTCAACAACTCAAAGGTTTATTTTCATAATTTGAATTCAAAACAGAATTTTCAGTGTATACTGGATAAGCTACATTATGCACAAATCAAGTGGTTACATTTGGATGATGATTTGCGTTGCATTTTTAATTGAGGATCAAATTAAATAAATTACATTTTTTATTGGTTGGCAGGGGCTAAGTCGTAATTGTGGCAAAATCAATTTTAATGATGCAGTTATATATGCATGTTATCAAGTTTACTCATTAGTCTCAAGCGTTCATAAAAATAACATGTTAAAATGTTATAGCGCATTGTCGTATTTACACTGTTCATTCTAAGATTGATGTCTAATGCCAGCTTCACATAATTGTTTGTTATAGGCAGATAAATTGATAATGTGTGTCTGGCAAAAGCATACCAATAAAAGAACCTGCAAACATTTAATTTTATGTAACCAAAAAAGAATAAGCACTTTAATTTGTGTTTCATGAACCTAAAGATAACGTTCAATGTGTACTGGTGAAGTAAAACACTTATAATCAAGTATTTGACTATATAAACCAGGGTACATGTGAACGTTTGACTTGAGTAATAATTTTCCTGTTATTTGCAGTTCATTTTAAAATTAATTATTGCATAGAATGCATTATAATTTACACTCTTTGGGTTTTGAACATTAAATTGTTTAAAATATGTGATTCTAAAGGACTCGTAATGTCAGCTTTCAATATGAATTACTGTTTTTGATACACAAAGTACACAATTGAAAATGTTTCTGTATCAATATAAGCAATATGGGTCAGATAAAGTGAGGGACATATTCAGATGAACTGATAATGTTTCAACAGTCAAGTAGAGTTGATAAGCACAAATTGAATTTTAATCTATGTCACAAATTTCAAATGCTATGTGTAATGCACTTCTAACTTCAAAACGAGACAATTTAAGCAACTATTACAGATTAAAAACATCAGAAGAGATAAAGACTATTTAAAGAAATAACTAAAGACAATTAGTCTCAGTAAAGATAACAACACTTTGAAATAAAGACTATTTAAAATAAATAATTAGAATTAATAAAATGAAATTTAATATTGATGACATTATTTGATTGCAAAATTGTTAAAAAGGCTTATCTCAAGTTGCCTTTTATGTCGCTTTGCTTGCCTTAAAAATAACATTGCCTCATGCTAAGACTTTGTCATTAGCTTTTGATGGCTGCAAAATGCCCATATTAACCAACATGTCGGTTAAGAATGGTTTTTAATTAAATATATACATTGTAGATGTAAGCTTTTTGTGTTAATTTGCAGGTTTTGAAGTCAAAAACTATGGCAGAACCGTCAACCAAAAGTGGTGTTAAAAAGGCTTCTACAAATAGCCAACAAGCACCTGGCAGTCTAAGGCATGGTCATGACCCAGGAAAACAGGAAACAGGCTATAAAGATGTTGCACCTGATAGACCTCCACCAATATCCAGGCAGAATTCATCCGGTGGTGGCACAACAGGCACCAAGAATTCATCCGGTGGTGGCACTACAGGCACCCAGAATTCATCCGGTGGTGGTACTACAGGCACCCATAATTCATCCGGTGGTGGAACTACAGGTTCCCATAATTCATCCGGTGGTGGCACTTCAGGCACCAAGAATTCATCCAGTGGTGGCACTACAGGCATCCAGAATTCATCCAGTGGTAGCACTACAGGCACCCAGAATTCATCCGTTGGTGGCACTACAGGCACCCAGAATTCATCTGGTGGTGGCACTACAGGCACCAAGAATTCATCTGGTGGTGGCACTTCAGGCACAGAGAGTGCATCCAGTGGTGGCACTACAGGCACACATAATTCATCCGTTGGTGGCACTACAGGCACCCAGAATTCATCCGGTGGTGGCCCTACAGGCACCCAGAATTCATCCGGTGGTGGCACTACAGGCACCCAAAATTCATCCGGTGGTGGCACTACAGGCACTTCTGAGTCAGATCATGTTCATAACCAAAGAAATCAGGGCACAGACCATAGAGATGCTGCACCTGATAGACCTCCCCCAGTAACCAGACAGAATTCATCTGGTGTTGGCACTACAGTCACCCAGAATTCATCCGGTGGTGGCACTACAGGCACTTCAGGTCATGTTCATAACTCAAGAAATCAGGGCACAGACCATAGAGATGCTGCACCTGATAGACCTCCCCCAGTATCCAGACAGAATTCATCTGGTGTGGGCACTACAGGCACACAGAATTCATCCGGTGGTGGCACTACAGGCACACAAAATTCATCCGGTGTTGGCACTAAAGGCACACAAAATTCATCTGGTGGTGGCACTACAGGCACACAGAATTCATCCGGTGGTGCCACAGGTACACAAGATCATGGCCATCAAGTTGGGATTGATAAAGGCACACCTCATGTACCAATACAGGCTTCTGCATGTGGTGTCAGTACAGGAACTCAGGGTGATGGTCCTGGTAATTCCCATCAAGAGCAGACATGTTCTGGAAATCCAGCAGGCCAGAATTCTTCAGGAGGTGGTAACCCAGGTAAACCAAGCAGGAACAACCCAGCAACTCAAAGGCTAAATTCAGCCGAAAATAAAACATCTCAGTCTGGTGCAAAGTCTAGGAATGGAAATACAAATTCAACAGTTGAAAAAGATAAAAGAGAGTCAGTGCCTGGCAGAGAATCAGATAGGAGAATGAAAGATTTGTCAGTTAAAAATAAAAGCCTAGAAAAAACTTCAGGGAGAAGGGAGACATCATCATCCAATACAAGAACAGCTGGTTATGAGTCTGATGATGATGCATGCATTGGGCAGGCAAATAGTGAAGACAACAAACCTTTGGCAGAAACTAAATCAGGCCCAGAAAATTTAGGTGAGAATGAGGGACTCTTAACTTGTTAAATAAATTATCACCAGTAAACACAAGGAGTGAACAATAAGGTAAAACCAGTACAGGGCCCTCAATCTGTAAAATTCACGGCCGAAATTCGGCCGCATTCCCCCACCTGAAAAGTATACTTTTTTCCCTTTTGGGGAGATTTTTTTTTTTTTTTTTTTTTTTTTTAATAAAAAAATGTGTCTTATATTTATTTAATCTCAATTCAATTTTAATTTAATCTTGTCAAACAAACTAAATTATGAAAAAAAATGAATATAGTGCAAACATGTACAAATGTAGTAATGAGAGTAAGTAAAAAAAAATCCTCAAAAAAGGGAAACAACGCGAGAATTCTCCCTCATGAGGGCCCTGGGTACCTACCCCTTATGGCCAGCGAGGGCCCTGAAGTATTGCCAAGGCTCTACATTAACTTCAAAACTATTTTTTCCTGTTGGGAAAGAACTTTGGAAAGCTACTTGCCTTGAACTAAATTATATTTGCCCTTGCATAAAATACCCTATTAACTGCAATAATATTTTTTTAAGTGCTCTAGAACAGTTAATATCCTCCCACTGCTGGTCAAGAGATAGAGATTACATGCTATTTGCACTCTTGCATTTATGTATGAATCACTTAAGTGATAGCTCTTGTTGTTTTAAATGAGCACAAATTGGTCAGCATTTCTTTACTGCATGTATGTTATGACAGGATATTCTGTAATCTGTGTAAGTGCTTAATTGACTGATTCAGAACTGAGTGTAACTTGATGTGTATGTACATGTAGATGTGTATTGTAGGTATCATATATATATGCATTATAATATTTGTAGCTGAGAAAATGAAAAGGTTTACAACCAAAAATAACACACCTAGAAACCAAGAAACTTTGAATAAATCAAATTTATCTCCAACTACCAACACAAAAAACCAGTCCAAAGGTGCCCATGAGAGACAGAAAGAAAGTTTTGAATTTATAGACGGTAAGTCCACATTCCTGAAATGACAGTACCGTCATCATTTGTGTTCCGCAAATAAGTGGTAAAAGATATCTAAAAGTACTTTTTTAATGAGTTTTTTTAGCCATTTTATCCATTCAACTTGTTTTTAAAAGTCTTTGATGCTATTCAACATAGTCCCTGTTAGGACAACATACCCTTAAGACTCCGGAATTCTATCTGTTATGCCACTGCCATGCTAATGGCAGAATGGTCATATAGTGTTCACACTATTTTTAGCTTACCTTTTGTCCGTCGTGCGTTTTGCAGCGTCAACATTTACCTTGTTAACACTCTAGAGGCCACATTTATTGTCGAATCTTCATGGAACTTGGTAAGAATATGTGTCCCAATAATATCTTGGACAAGTTCGAAAATGGTTCCGGTTGGTTATAAAACATGGCTGCCAGGGGGCGTAGCAGTTTTCCTTATATGGCTATATTAAAACCTTGTTAACACTCTGGAGATCACTTTTTTAGTCCAATCTTCATGAAACTTGGTCAGAACATGTGTCCCAATTATATCTTGGACGAGTTCGAAAATTGTTCCAGTTGGATGAAAAACATGGCCGCCAGGGCTATAGTAAAACCTTGTTAACACTCTTGAAGTCACATTTATTGTCCAATATTCATGAAACTTTGTCAAAACATGTGTCCTTATGATATCATGGACGAGTTCGAAAATTGTTCTGGTTGGATAAAAAACATGGCCACTAGGGGGCGCAGTTTTCCTAACATGGCTATAGTAAAACCTTGTTAACACTCTAGAAGTCACATTTATTGTTCAATCTACATGAAACTTTGTCAGAACATTTGTTCTAATGATATCTTGGATGAGTTCGAAAACGGTACTGGTCTGTTGAAAAACATGGCCACCAGGGGGCGGGGCAGTTTTCCTGATATGGCTGTAGCAAAACCTTGTTGACACTCTAGAAGTCACAGTTTTGGTTTAATGCTCATGAAACTTGGTCAGAATATTTGTACTAATGATATCCGGGCTGAGTTTGAAAATGGTTTTGATCCGTTGCAAAACATGGCCGCCAGGGGGCATGGCATTTTTCCTTATATGGCTTTAGTAAAACCTTGTTTACACTCTAGAACTCACTCACATGTATTATCCAATCTTTATGAAACTTGATCAGAACATTTGTTCTAACAATAGCTAGTCTGAGTTTGAAAATTGAAAATTGTTATGGTTTGTTGTGAAAAACATGGCCATCGGGGGGGGGAGGGCAGTTTTCTTTATATGGCTATAGTGAAAACTTGTTGACGCTTTATAAGCCACATTTTCAGAACCGTCAACCAAAAGTGGTGGTAAAAAGGCTTCTACAGATAGCCAACACGCACCTGGCAGTCTAAGGCATGGTCATGACCCAGGAAAACAGGAAACAGGTTATAAAGATGTTGCACCTGATAGACCTCCACCAATATCCAGGCAGAATTCATCCGGTGGTGGCACTACAGGCACCAAGAATTCA
>VMBQ01004426.1:0-35895 GCA_007657795.1 Dreissena rostriformis | reverse complement strand
TAGTCCAATCTTCATGAAACTTGGTCAAAACATGTGTCCCAATAATATCTTGGACGAGTTCGAAAATGGTTCCAGTTGAATGAAAAACATGGCCGCCATGGGGCGGGGCAGTTTTCCTTATATGGCTTTACAGTATAGTAAAACCTTGTTAACACTCTAGAAGTCACATTTGTGGTCCAATGCTCATGAAACTTGGTCAGAATATTTGAATTTGTAATATCTGGGATGAGTTCGAAAATAGTTCAGGTTTGTTGAAAAGCATGGCTGCCAGGGGGCGGGCAATTTTTCCTTATATTGCTATAGTAAAACCTCGTTAACACTCTAAAAGTCACATTTATAGTTCAACATTCATGAAACTTGGTCAGAACATTTGTTCTAATGATATCTTGGGCTGCACAGAACAGGTCAGTCCCTTTGTTTCTCAGGTGAGCGACTTTGGGCCTTTCAGGCCATGTTGTATAATCATAATTTTAAAATTAACAAGAGCAATATTTATATTAAATGTCTATATTAAAGAGGTATTTGTTTCGTAAGATTTATAATGATATTGATAGAAAAACATTGTTTTATTTCCAAAGAATCTCCAGAATTACATATAGGGACAAAGGTAAAATTTCTCTTATACCAAGGACTAACTAACACTTTAAGAAACTATATTAAATTTGTTCAAGACATGTCAAATTTTGACAATAAAACTAAAGGGCCGATTACCGGTATACCAATTGACATAAAGAAAATAGTAATCATTCCTAAAGAAGGAAAACATATTTATAAAACATTCATCCAACACAGTGATATTCCAACTAGTCAAACAAAATAGAATTCAGAAAGTGTTAATATCTATTGGAAAAGCGTATATGCACTTGTTTGTTTTCAATATAACTAAGGACACATATATCAGATGGTTCCAGTGTAAAATAATCCACAGAATCTTGGGAACAAGTTCTTTTATGTTCAAGATGAAAATTGTTGCCAACAACCTATGTACATTATGTAAGAATGAAGTAGAAAACATTACACACTTGTTCTGGTACTGCCCACATACGCAAGAAATTGTTAAATTTGCTGTTGAGATTATCCATAGAAATAGACCAAGCTTACCTGCTCAGTTAAAATGTCAGGATCTTATACTTGGAATAACAAATTCAAAAATGACTGATATAAACATTGTGTGCTTTGAAATGAAAAAGTATATTTTTCATTTTCAGTTTTTTTTAGAAAATTTTCAAAACTTTGACTTTTAAATAGCAAGGAAACATTTGAAACATATATAACAATAATAACAACAGATGAAGAATTGAAAAATTGGTCCTTGGTAAAAAATTGTTCAGACATCTCTTATAATGACATTTTTAGCTCGGCTGTTTTCGAAGAAAACCCAAGGTATTGTCATAGCCAGCTCGTCCGCCGTCCGCGGCGTCCGTAAACTTTAACATTGGCCATAACTTTTGCAATAAAGATAGTATCTTGATATTTGGCATGCATGTGTATCTCATTGAGCTGCACATTTTGAGTGGTGGAAGGTCAAGGTCATCCTTCAAGGTCAAAGGTCAAACAAACTTTTTTTTTTATTATTATTTTTAAAAACTGCACCCACAGCAGAGCGTTGGCACCCGCTCTGCGGTGCTCTTGTTAATCATATCACCAGCGTAAATAAATTTTTTCAAATCTGTATGTTCTAAAGTCTGAATTACCACTATATTCTTCATAATTCCATTCAGGACTCCGGAAACTTTCATATGTGCAATATCATATAGAATGGGTATATACATGCCTTCATGTAATACTTTAGTAATTATGTACAAGTTAGCTTTTAGAAATACTTTTGTTTTTAGCTCACCTGAGCGATAGCTCGGGGTGAGCTATTGTGATCACTCAGCGTCCGGCGTCCGTCTGTCCGTCCGTCTGTAAACAATTTGTAAACATCTTCTTCTACTAAACCATTGAGCCAATTTCAACTAAATTTCATGTTGAGCATCCCTAGGTCATGGGACAAAAGAATTGTTAAAAAAAATTTGATCACATAACCAAGATGGCCGCCATGACCATATATGGTAAAAACCTTAAAAAATCTTCTTGTCAGAAACCGCTCATCAGATTTTCAAAAAATTTCACAGGGATGACCTTTGAAGGCTCCNAAAATGACACACCTAGAAACCAAGAAACTTTGAATAAATCAAATTTATCTCCAACTACCAACACAAAAAACCAGTCCAAAGGTGCCCGTGAGAGACAGAAAGAAAGTTTTGAATTTATAGACGGTAAGTCCACATTCCTGAAATGACAGTACCGTCATCATTTGTGTTCCGCAAATAAGTGGTAAAAGATATCTAAAAGTACTTTTTTAATGAGTTTTTTTAGCCATTTTATCCATTCAACTTGTTTTTAAAAGTCTTTGATGCTATTCAACATAGTCCCTGTTAGGACAACATACCCTTAAGACTCCGGAATTCTATCTGTTATGCCACTGCCATGCTAATGGCAGAATGGTCATATAGTGTTCACACTATTTTTAGCTTACCTTTTGTCCGTCGTGCGTTTTGCAGCGTCAACATTTACCTTGTTAACACTCTAGAGGCCACATTTATTGTCGAATCTTCATGGAACTTGGTAAGAATATGTGTCCCAATAATATCTTGGACAAGTTCGAAAATGGTTCCGGTTGGTTATAAAACATGGCTGCCAGGGGGCGTAGCAGTTTTCCTTATATGGCTATATTAAAACCTTGTTAACACTCTGGAGATCACTTTTTTAGTCCAATCTTCATGAAACTTGGTCAGAACATGTGTCCCAATTATATCTTGGACGAGTTCGAAAATTGTTCCAGTTGGATGAAAAACATGGCCGCCAGGGCTATAGTAAAACCTTGTTAACACTCTTGAAGTCACATTTATTGTCCAATATTCATGAAACTTTGTCAAAACATGTGTCCTTATGATATCATGGACGAGTTCGAAAATTGTTCTGGTTGGATAAAAAACATGGCCACTAGGGGGCGCAGTTTTCCTAACATGGCTATAGTAAAACCTTGTTAACACTCTAGAAGTCACATTTATTGTTCAATCTACATGAAACTTTGTCAGAACATTTGTTCTAATGATATCTTGGATGAGTTCGAAAACGGTACTGGTCTGTTGAAAAACATGGCCACCAGGGGGCGGGGCAGTTTTCCTGATATGGCTGTAGCAAAACCTTGTTGACACTCTAGAAGTCACAGTTTTGGTTTAATGCTCATGAAACTTGGTCAGAATATTTGTACTAATGATATCCGGGCTGAGTTTGAAAATGGTTTTGATCCGTTGCAAAACATGGCCGCCAGGGGGCATGGCATTTTTCCTTATATGGCTTTAGTAAAACCTTGTTTACACTCTAGAACTCACTCACATGTATTATCCAATCTTTATGAAACTTGATCAGAACATTTGTTCTAACAATAGCTAGTCTGAGTTTGAAAATTGAAAATTGTTATGGTTTGTTGTGAAAAACATGGCCATCGGGGGGGGGAGGGCAGTTTTCTTTATATGGCTATAGTGAAAACTTGTTGACGCTTTATTAGCCACATTTTCATGAAACTTGGTCAGAACATTTGTAACAATGAAATCTGGCAGAGATTGAAACTGGGTCATATGAGCTAAAAACTATGTCACCAGGTTAAATATTATAAAAACTTTAAAAAGTCACTTTTTTGGTCCAATCTTCATGAATCAGCCAGAATAGCCTAGTTCCTTTGGCTCTCAGGTGAGCGCCTTAGGGCCCATGGCCCTCTTGTTTGTGTGTGTGTGACCCTGAGCATGTGTTTGTGTGGATTTTTAGTACCCTGCTCAAAACTTTGTAATGCATGATAGGTTTTGAAATAAATTGACACATTGATCGTCATATTAAGAATCGAGACGTTTTTCATGCAACAGCCTGGTTGCTGCTTTAAGGTCAAGCTTTAAGTTGGATATTGTTTTCATGGATATTGTGAATGTAGATGTTGGTGTTTGGCCCATTGGGCATAATGGATTTCAAGCTTAAAAGGCACAGATGATCATATCAAAGCGTTTTGTCTTGCACATGAACTTATTTGCTCCCACAAGGGCAAGGGCACAGTTGACTCTTGTAGAATAAATTTGCACAAAAAAGTGTGTGTACACAACTCATCTTTAAGAATGACCTTAATATGTAGATGATAATAAAGAAATATTTTTATGTCCCCAAGTCTATACTGGAGGACATATTGTTTTTGCCCTGTATGTTTGTTGGTTAGTTTGTTTGTTGGTTTGTTTGTTTGTTTGCACAAACTTTAACATTGGCCAAAACTTTTGCAATATTGAAGATAGCAACTTGATATTTGGCATGCATGTGTATCTCATGGAGCTGCTAATTTTGAGTGGTAAAGGTCAATGTCATCCTTCAAGGTCAAAGGTAAAATATATGGGTCAAAATCGCTCAAAAGGGGACATAGTGTTTCACAAACACATCTTGTTTTTTGATGCAATCAACCTGGTTTGGCTGAATAAGGGCTCTTTGTCTGTTCTTCCAATACAGACAAATTTCTAGTTTGTTCTCAACTCCTCTATAATTGTTTGGTGGATTTTGACTTAACCTTAACATATGAAGATCTAACATGTGTAGTTGAACGTTTAGGAATGAAATCTGGCTGCGATCAAATTGCATCATTATGGGCCATAGTAATGCAATTTGATCGCAGCCTTGTCATTGTATCTGCTATATAATATCTATATGAAAATTAATGTGTGGCTGCAACTTCTTTAACAGGTTTGTAAATTGGTCCAACATTTCTCAGCTAAACAACAACAATTTTAAGAAAGGAATGTTTTCGCCAATCTTGCAGTAATGAATATCGGGCCCATTTCCAGCACCAATTTGGATTGTTTTCCGAATTGGAAAACTAATCCCATTTCTTTAATGCTCTATTGATAATGCTAGCTTTCTTAAGATACAAATATATTGATTGATGTCTTTCTTTTTCAATGACCATTTAATTATCATGGTACAGCTAACAGCTTAAACCTCCTAAACTTTGCCCCATATTGGCAGTCACATTAAAAAACTATTGAAATCCATGTGACACTCATTCGATGGGTAACAAATGCAGATTTTTTTCCCCTCAAGCGCAACAAGTGTCATTACCAATGGCTGCCTAATTAAAGGTTATATTGCTGTTGCATTTTAAGCTTGGCTGTTTTTGAAGAAAACCGGAGGTATTGTCATAGCCAGCTCGTCCTTCCGCGTCGTCGTCCGAAAACTTTAACATTGGTCATAACTTTTGCAATATTGAAGATAGCAACTTGATATCTGGCATGCATGTGTATCTAATGGATCCAGCACCAACAGCCGAGCGTTGGCACCTGATAAAGGGTGCTCTTGTTAGATTACCTGCTCAGGTTAGCTATTGGGATGACATGATGTCGGTTATCGTCTTTCAGTCCACTTGTGCATGCACCTGTCACTGTCAGGCAACTTGTTCTTCAAACAGCAGCATCTCTCCTTAACTGCTGGTCAAATTTTGACAAAACTGCATCGGAATGTTACTTGGATAGTCATCTATGAAAGTTGTTCAAATCGTTCTGTTCTGTTCATTTATTTGGTTACGGGACCCAGAAAGTGTTTTCAAATGAAATCTTCAAAAATCTTATACTCTGAAATCAAAATGCCCAATGTATATTAAACACGGTGCCTATACCACGTGACTTTTTAAGATCTGTGTTGGAAGAAAAACGCGCGACCCAGATAACATTTTTAAGGATGTCTTTTAAATATTTCAGCATTTTTAATGGGATAAAGAGGAGAGCCCGCTTATTCGTGAGAGTTTTCTATCGGTATCATGATTTTTTTAACAAATAAGTATTTTTCAGTAAAGTGCAACAGCGGGTTTGAACGGTAAGAAAAAATGTCGGATCAGTTTGGGGACTTTATATGACAAACGCGCGGTTGCACTTTACTGAAAAAATTCTTATTTGTTTAAAAAAAATCAAATCAAACATCAGATAGTTGTCCTCTTCATAAAAAGGACAGCACTGATTTTCTTATTGCGGAGTAATTTGCCCTTGAAAATAGCTGTTAGCATGGCTCCTAATACAGATTTTAAAGTTTATCTAGCAAACTACTTCTACATTTCTTTAGTGACTAAATGGAAACTACAAGACAAAATGTTTGTGCACATGATCCATTTGTTGTTGAGTTACATGTATGTGCGTCTTATCTCAGTCATGGGCATTTCTTAAGGAATTGAATTAAAACTGGAAATATCTTATCACTATGAAGTATATATGCACATGATTTCTACACGCAGTAATCTACATATTCATGACTGAGTAATGTGCCTTTGAACTTTACCATGGTCCTGGCTCACCATGACTCTAAAAGCTATGAAGGGGTATTTGTCATGTTATTGACAAAGTTTTATTTATAATAATTGTCAGTTTTTTTTTTGCTTTTTGTTCTAGGTCCTGATCCGCCTGAAAAACTACATCCTTCAGGTATGGAGTTAATCAGTGAACAAGTTGATACTACNGTCAAGTCTGTGACAAAGCTCTAGTTTGGCGGGGGATATCAATTCAACGAATTTGCTTGTTTATTTTCATTTTAGCTAATTAAATACAAACTTTGGGCCTTCTGGGCAATTAATGCTTATGGTAAGCTTTGTAATCACCGATTATCTGTATTCGACTGCATTCATCTGTCACCATTTTTGTTGTTCCCTCTTGAGGTCAGCTTGATACAGCTGTTACATGAAGGTGGGGGGGGGTCAATGTCACAATGCAAGATAACCATGTTTTGGATGTTGCTTTTTGAGTTTCCTTATAGATATTACCCAATTCTGTCCATCAGAAAATGTGGATGCTGCAATTATTAAAAACATTCTGATTTAAGATATTTTTATAAAGCTTGGTATGTTTATAAAACTGCAACGTGTTGATAATAACAAATGATTGTGAATGCACAAATTGGTACAGTTTGTAACTGGATATTTTAATTGTCCATCTTTTTTTTTTAATTGTCCATCCATTTTTGTGTCTCTCCGCTAACACTGAATTACTGAATTACTAAGTTCATAAAATGGGATTAAGAAACTTGGAGTATGTACTAAAAGTGATGACAATATTATAACTTTCAATTGGTTGACACTAAATACTAAATACTGTATAAGTGGTAAAGTTAGCAAAGTGGAAATATTTGCGAATTTTGCGAACGCAATAAATTCGCTAAATTTTCTGCCAGCCAAAATTGCGCCGCCATTGAGGTAGAAATTTACGGTGACACCGGGTAAAGATAATTACTGTATACCATAGTGTAAGAAACCGGGGTAAGAAATTTAATCTTGACACTGGTTTAAGATAAAAACTACTTTGTTATCGATTATACATAATTAGGATTATACAATTTTGGAGAAATATATATAAACACGTTTTATAAACAATTTTTTTATTTTTATGTTTGATTAACTATTAACATACTTCTTAGTTACGAAATTACTCAAAGACACGCAGTTTCACAAATATACTGAGCGTACAAAACATACAAAGACATCAAAGATTGCCAAAGCTGTTTGGTTACATCGGAAAATAAATGACTGAACAAATAAACTGATTAGATTTGATGTAACAAACAGTTGTTTAGGTATCACATATCGATCAATTCAGTAGCCCCGGTAGGAAAACATGTTTTCACACCTTATCGCTTGATTACAATAGGATTATTGTTATCGGAGAAAAGGCATTGTTAATAGTTTTCCCCATAAATCACTGAAGCACAGTAATGTATTGTCATTCAAATTTAAGTTACCTTAGATATTTTGTAAATATAAATTGCAATTTTTACAACTTGAAATATTTTTTATGTCCTTTTGATACGGCGATTCGCTAACATTTCCGGACGCTAAATGCCTGTTATTTTGAATTCGCTAACTTTTCGACACGCGGAAATATTCACTTATACAGTATTTGATAACTTGAGAAGTGCACAATATATGTGATCATGAAACAAGTGGAATACACTTAGCAAATTATAAGGATTATGAGCAACATTTTTTCAGCATATATATAACTGATAAGGGGAAGCAAATTATCAGCGTTATATATGCAATATTTTTTCAGTATATATATATAATTGATTAGATTTTTCACAAAAAAGGGACTTTCATACTTTTCTATTGAAGCAATAATGTCAAAGCGTTGTTAGTGTTCATTTTGCTAATGTAATTATGCTATGAAAGGAAAACATTTATTTGCACCGAGCATTCATTATATGAAAGGTTGTAAATTCCAATAATTTCAAACATATAAATATGGCATGAATAGACAAATTGCATGAATGTACGCCAAATGATAGCATCATAAGCCCCATAAGTTATGAATATCCATTTTCCATTTTCAAATTATCAAACAGAGGAAGGACCTGAACATCAATTATTATGAATAAACAGCTCATGAGTGAATTTTCTCTTTTTATGTGCGAAACATCATTGACTGTTAATCTCTTAAAACGTCTTTAATCAGCATTTGTTTTTGGTAATGACAATCTTGTTTAAACATAGCATGGGAGTTATTTTGGGGGCAGGTGGGTATATATCAAGGAGGCCGTTTTATCAACATATCTTATCTTAGCGGATCTTATCTTAAATCTTTCACTTATGATTTCATTTACTATCCGCTAATACCCGTTTTATTAACGCCGTCGTAAGTATCGAATCGCAGCTAAGATTTTAGTAAAGCGTACGATCTCGAAAATCGCGAACCAGTGGAAAAACGTCACTAAAATGTCACACGATTTCCCGCGTTTATGTCAAAAAAGCAAGATGGCCGACATAGTAAACACAGGCAAGTAGTTAGAATGATATTAATGATTTGTTTATAATAGTACTAAATGTATCGATATCATTGTAATGTTCTATTGTTAAGAATGTATTTATTGCCTGGACCCGTAAAGGGATAAGTTTACACAAGACCCAAAAGGGATAGGTGTTTAACACGTTTATTCGCTATGACTATCTAAGAGGAACTACTAACGAAACAAGCATATGAAATACAGCAAGCAATCTTATTGGCCGGGTCTGGCTGTAGGCGGGGCTTATCAGTAGGCGTTGCTAGATCGCTGGCCATTACAATCATGGCTCATGTCTTCACATATTTTAGTGTTTTTGTCTGTCAATTTGTCTCGTTATTCATACTAAGTTTTTATAAAATTCATATCGTTATTTTACACCAAAGAATCTGCATTTGTTTTATGTATTTATTTTCTAGTTGCAACGAATATCCTATTTTCCCGCGTTTGGAACTGTCAGCCTTTAAATTGACAAATCGTTATTGTNTCTTGTATTTTTAAATCCAACTGTTCAGACAATTTGGTTGGCCGCCCACATTTTTGGGGTTGGAGTTCAGAGACATCATCTACCTGCTCTGTCTTTTTTTTTTAATAAGTAGGAAGCCTTGAAATTCTGTATGGTACT
Source organism: Dreissena rostriformis (assembly GCA_007657795.1). Lineage (NCBI taxonomy): Eukaryota > Metazoa > Mollusca > Bivalvia > Myida > Dreissenidae > Dreissena > Dreissena rostriformis. The sequence continues at coordinate 26,441 of VMBQ01004426.1, read as the reverse complement.
TTCGTTGATAGACATTCCCAATTTAGAACTGAAATGTTTGACAGCCTTTGAATTCCCATGATCTATAGCATAACGTGCCATTTTTGCCTTTGATTCTGGACTATAANGTAGGAAGCCTTGAAATTCCGTATGGTACTTTCGTTGATAGACGTTCCCAATTTAGAACTGAAATGTTTGGCAGCCTTTGTATTCCCATGCTCTATAGCATAACGTGCCATTTTTGCCTTTGATTCTGGACTATAACAGGTATACTGCCCGCGTCTTCTCTTTTTTCCCGAAAGAGCAGGCGATGTTTAGTATTCCCTTTCCACCACAGAATTTAATGTCCCAGCGAGTGGTGATGATGGTGCTGGTAATCCAATTCCACTTTTTTCTGATTCATTTTCTTTACTACTTTTAGAAGTACTATTTCCTGAAAGCCACTTTAACATCTTGACTTTGTTAATGCAACTGAACAACTGAACAACTACTAGCAAACAGCAATTTTTGGACAAAGAAAAAGACAGAACGAACTACGCCGAAATCATTTTATTTCACAAGATAAGTGTGATCACAAATCAGTAAAACAGTNTTATTATTATTATTATTATTATTATTATTATTATTATTATTATGAATATTATTATATAATTAATGTCATTTTTATGATCGCAGGTTCAACGCTTTCCTCTATCTCGTCTCATTGATTTGCCTCACGTTTGCTGCCGTGATGGCTGTTTCATCTCCAGAACCCACTTCATACAACGACGACCTTGAAATAGGCCGCGCGGTTATTGAGGCCATCACCATAGTTATGGTTGCCATGACGTTGCTAACAGAGGCCAACCAGCTGCTTAGGTTTATGAACAGCATTTACAATTTATTTTGAATGAGATTATTCTATCAGCCGGTAAAGTATCCACATTGCATACATATAACACGTTGAAGTACATAATGTTTTAAACCATGATATGTGAAGTGCGTTATTTATAAAAAGAATAGTATTGTGATTGTTATGTTTGTATGACATAAGAATATCGATATACTTTACTCTTTGGAGTAAAAAAATACTCGCGTATTTAGGCCTGTTGTATCCTCACTTGTGTAGCTTCCATTTTGAGTTATTGTTGCTGGGATAAGTACGTTATGCAGTATTATTAATCGGTCTTAAATATAAACATATATGCCCTTTGTGGTCGATAACTGGCTGTTATCTTTATCCTCGATCTTGCATGTTGTTTTGCTATTTCAGACAACGACTTGAATATTTCCATGACACCTTCAACTGGTTCGATGTATTGTCGTCCATATTGCTTCTTTGCGTTGTTCCTTTGCGATTTACCGACAACGATGCCCAATGGCACGTGTTCGCCTTCGGATTTCTTTTATGGACAATGCGAATCTTCAAATTTGCTGCTGTATTCAGGTCAATATAAAATTCGATGATATTAGCAGCCGCTCATTAAGTAATGTAAATAAGCCACGACTGCCAAAAAAAACAAACTTTAAAATGTTATTTTCTTAAGAATCCCAACAAAAAGCGACATGTCTTTATTTAATTTTCATGTTATTCTAATTTACAGACAAACCGGTGCGTATGCGCAAATCCTGTCTCGAATTCTTGCGTACGACTTCGTTCAGTTCGGCGTTGTCTTCTTGGTTATTCTGCTTGCGTTCAGTGTCTCCTTCTATCTTTCGCTGCGAGGTGATATGGACCTCCACGTGCACAATGAAACAAGGTATTGGCAACCCTCGTGTGCACTAATTTAAAAAAAGACAAATGAAAAAATAAAATGATTTTGAAAAAAATGCGCAATATTTTATCTTTTCAGTACGTTTTGGGGCATATTATTTGTGGGAGTTCGTTCCTTGACGGAGGCTTCTCCGGTTTTGGAATATACCGGTGAAGATGGCTACGGGTAATAACAATATATATATATATATATATATTACTCATTATATGAAACCGCGCATATTCCCATAAAATATTAAAACAAACGATATAGAACTTATAAAATATAAAACATGGAATGTAGAACCTTAAATTTGCGTATTGGAATAAATAAGAAAATATCACTTTTATCGGGAGAGATATATTTTCCTTTCAGCACTGTCAGCGTAATACTTATGGTGTGTTTACTGTTCACGTGCATCGTCATTCTGTTGAACATCCTCATCGCCCAGATGACAGACACCTACCAGAAGGTGCAAGAGGATGCGCAGCGTGGACTTGAGGTCAATCGAACATGGATAGTGGCTCGGGTAGAGCTCAACAGCTTTCTATGGGGAAATGTAAGGCAATCTGTGGTTATCATTTCAAATTTCATACCAGAAGCTCATTAATTGGTAACACTCTTCAAGCATGGAGGCTAGAATAAATAAAAGTGAACGTTATTCACGACGAAGAAGGGAAGAGTTTGCATTCAATATGTCTTCTTTAAATCAACGAATTAGTCTAAGAACTCTTCTAAATTGCATTAATAAACAATATCAAACCAACACAATATGTGTGGAATACGAAAGAGAAAAACACTGGTATCAATTTCACTTATTAAAACATTACACGTGTATGTCATCTGTTTTTTGAACGTTTATTAAATATAATAAAATTGAATTAATTTGTTGCAGCACTCTTACCATCGCAAGACTTACTACGTTGAATACGAGGACATACCCGACCTTAAAAATGTTCTTACCAAGTGGGAGTCGCCTCCCTTGAATGAGATGAACAAGTACATTCGAGACATCTGGGACTCTTTAAATAATAATAAATTGAATCTTCTTACGGTTCAGCAGAGACTAGCTCGACAAGAAAATACTCTGCGAAACATGGCGTAAGTGTTAAGTAGACGCACTTTGAAGGCTAAGCAAGTCAATTAAATGTCTCATCTATTATCATGTTCATATTAACTGTTGCATGCACCATACCTTTAACATTAAACGGCTCATCTACCATCATTCACAATTTAACTGTTCGTTTAGGTTTATTATCACATAAAATGTTTCGTCTACCGTGATTTTCAAAATAAATATTAAATCTACCATCATTCGCACATAAAATATTTAATCTCCCATCATTATAACATTTGAAGTTTTGTCTATCCTCATGTTCGCTTTGTACTAATAGATATCCAATAGCATCACCAAAAAAAAACAAGCTACCGCATTGTTCTTTCGTTCCATTTCAGAGACCAGTTAGAACATCTAATAAATTCATCGGGCAATCACACTACATCAGGTGGACGACACTCATTATATCGCAGTGACAAGGAAGGACAGGGCAGCACTGATAATTCTCCCTCAGTTTACAGATGCGACAGAAAGGAAGACACCCTCGATATCCCGGGAATCATACCGTATGACAAAGTGAACAAGATTGTCTTTGGAAAGAATGAGTATGCAAGTAGTTATACAACTGGAATGCCACAATTCGAGTTACAAACATCCGAACTTACGTCGAGCGATGCCAATTGTATCTCGTCCAGAAACAAATGTGAGCAAGACGATAGTTCACACAAAGCAGCGTCTACGACAGCATCTACGGCAGAAAGACGCAAACATTTTTTAGACTGATGATATCGCTTTCATCTAGGATAATGATGAACATTTTGTATGAAATGTGTAAAACCTGACATGATACGGAGGATAAATCCAATAAGCCAAAATGATAAAATATGTGATTCCAGCAAAATACTACACACTTATCTACACAGGCCAGGCAAACGTGCTAAAATCAAATCTTAAAACCATTAATTGAAACATTGTGTTCGTAGTTTTCAGGTCATAACTATGAGTACAAGTTATTTCAACACCCTCATAATAATCTTTTGGAGTATTGTACGACAGCAATAAACACACAATTTTTTCTGTTGTTAACGATTATTTAATTGGTTCAAAATAAAAAAAACTGATAAAAATAGAAAAAAATATTTGTGTATTACGTGCATTGGACGACAACCAGGTGCGTATGTTAAGGTTAAGAAACACAAGAGAGTAAAATATATATTAATGATTTTTTTTAAGTTAGTTCAAGTGTATTGTATTGGACAATTATTGAATATAGTCCGTTTTTCCTGAGCTGTCAACGCATTCATACGTTCACGGTGGTTGAATGCGATATTTTTATAATTGTGCAAAAAGTACTAATTTCTCCTATTATTAAAAGTATGTAAACACTATGCATGTGATAACTGAGTCGCGTTCTGAGAAAACTGGACAAAATGCATGTGCGTAAAGTGTCATCCCAGAATCAGGGACGACCCTTTCCGCCTAAACTTGATTTTCGCTTAGAAGAGACACCATTTAAACGAAAAATTCCATAAAAGCGGAAATTGTCGTCCCTGATTAGCCTGTGCGGACTGCACAGGCTAATTTGGGATGACAATTTACGCACAAGCTTTATTCCCAGTTTTCTCAGAACACGACATAATTAATAACAGTCATGCTAGCTATATTTCGGTTGCAATGGATGAGTTGTTACAAAATCAAAAGCAAATGGTAGAAATGCGTTGCATGTTTAAACCTCACGAACAGATGTAATTGCAATCTTTTAATAGCCAATTGTTTCAACATTAGTTACAGTTCTTAGTCATGACTTTTAATAATAAATTATGGAATATTCAGCCAAATGCATTTACATATTTATCTTGAATTTGTCGAAACAAGAAAAACTATATTTAAAAAGTATAACAACATGGTATTGAACTTTTTTCCCTCTCTAGAGAGGTAACAATGTTTTCATAACATTTGACATGTTGAGCTAGTGTTTGAAGGCTTGTGACCAATTTTCGAAATGGGCTGAGAAAATGTCAAGATTAAAAGTCTACCGTGACCCAGATTTGAACTCGGCTAAGATATTACCGGTTTTTAGTTGTTCGCTTGCGAACGACTAAGGTTACTAGACCACGAATTCCGATTCGAAGTGTCTTAGCTAGCATTCACCAACGAACCTGCTGTAAGCATACGCGCAAAAAGGAGTTTGCGGCGCGGTTTCAGTTCTTGAACTATATTCATCTACAAATTGACACATAATATGAATATCTTGTTAAATGGAATAGTTTTGAACGGATCGTATATAGTAAAAGTAAAAAAACACACTACATTTGTTCACTATACATGTCGCAGAGCGCTGAGTATGTTTATTTTATGAATGGTAAAATAGTCCACTATGTGCTACGTAGTGTATTCTTACGCACAGGTCATTCATAATCTAAGGCTATTAATAGATCAGAGAACATGAAATTTACCAATGGGATGTCGAGATTGCAATACACTATCATGCGATAGTGCTTACAAGGAACTTCATCAATGGGATGTCGAGATTGCAATACACTATCATGCGATAGTGCTAATTATTATTCGTCAAATATTAATTTTCGTTCCTAACTAATAATAATGTCCAATGTTTAAACAAAATTAAGTTTGAATTACCGAATGCATGAAAAACATTAATATCCAACGCAATCCACGCATACATATTTCGGCTGTTTCGAAATCAAGATAAATATGTTGTTATGACACAAAGGGGAGTTTTATAGTACCGTGTACTTAACTGACACGTGACATTTCCTGTAAAACGCTAATGCATAAAGCTGTATCGAAAACTTCTGACTTCGTTTCGGTAGAATAGTAAGGATTAGCGATTTACTTACATAGTAGGTTCGTAAAAAATATTGGTGACGGGGGGGGGGGGGTGAGCAGTTACACGTTAATGTCAATACATGAAAATGAATGAAGATGAAATGGAAAGAAATTAAACGAAGCATAACATTTCTGGGGAAAAATGCGATAGTGCTTATACATGGAACATCACCAATGGGATGTCGAGATTGCAATACACTTTCATGCGATAGTGCTAATTATTATTCGTCAAATATTAATTTTCGTTCCTAACTAATAATAATGTCCAATGTTTAAACAAAATTTAGTTTGAATTACCGAATGCATGAAAAACATAAATATCCAACGCAATCCACGCATACATATTTCGGCTGTTTCGAAATCAAGATAAATATGTTGTAATGACACAAAGGGGAGTTTTATAGTACCGTGTACTTAACTGACACGTGACATTTCCTGTAAAACGCTAATGCATAAAGCTGTATCGAAAACTTCTGACTTCGTTTCGGTAGAATAGTAAGGATTAGCGATTTACTTACATAGTAGGTTCGTAAAAAATATTGGTGACGGGGGGGGGGGGGGGGGGGTAAGGATTTACACAGTTACACGTTAATGTCAATACATGAAAATGAATGAAGATGAAATGGAAAGAAATTAAACGAAGCATAACATTTCTGGGGAAAAATGCGATAGTGCTTATACATGGAACATCACCAATGGGATGTCGAGATTGCAATACAATTTCATGCGATAGTGCTAATTATTATTCGTCAATTATTAATTTTCGTTCCTAACTAATAATAATGCCCAATGTTTAAACAAAATTAAGATTGCATTACCGTATGCATGAAATACATTAATATCCAACGTAATCCACGCATACATATTTCGTCTGTTTCGAAATCAAGATAAATGTTGTTATGACACAAAGGGGAGTATTATAGTATAACTGACACGTGACATGTCCTGTAAAACGCTAATGCAGTAAAGTTAAATCGATTGGCAATTGGCTTCAAACATTTGCTTACATGGTACGTTCGTAAAAAAATATTGGTGACGTGGGGGGGGAGGGGGTGAGAAGTTACACATTTACATGAAAATGAATGAAGATGAAATGGAAAGAAATGAAATAAAAATAAAATTTCTGTCGAAAAATAATTAACAAACAATTAATGTGTTTTGCTTGAGATTTTTATTCAATGCTCGTTGATACCAATACAGTTATTATTATAATTATGTTGTGATTCATTCTTTGTTAGACTCAAACACATCGACGGATACACTCACGCTAACCACCTGTGAATCAAAATGCAATGTTTGCGTCATGAAAATAGTCCACTGCGTGTTACGTTAAAATCGCATAACACAGCTCTCCTTAAAGGTCACAGGTGCAGGTCAGCCAATAGATGCATTCGCGAAGACGCAGAGTAAATGAAATACACACATGCGCGCGCAGCACAGCAGCTGATGCGGTGAATATGCGACTCGTGACGATTTCTCCTGTCTTCTAAATTGCACGGGTGATAACAATATTCGGCGTAAATGCTAACTTTGAAATAAAGTTAGAAAATTTACGTTTCTGAATAATTAAATTGAAAATTATTGTGTATTTTCCCACTTGTTAGTCACATATCCACCGCATGAACTATGTGTTATTATAGTCAAACCACACAATAGTGTTCGTAGAAAAAAAATTACTACAGCAGATTATGTGTGTCTTCACACGGCTTTTTATGAGTTTATTTCTTCTCCATCGAAATATATAGTATGTCTTTATTTGATTAACATGCAGTTTTCTTTCGACACATTCAAATCAAACTTTCATAGTCTCGTCATGCGAAAATAGGTCTTATGGCGTTTCGGCCAGCGTAGCTCAAGACCAGCTTGCGCAATTGGGAAATCTGGTCAGAGGCGACGCTGTCCGCTATAAAATCACGCAAGGTGTAATGGTCTCATTATGCATCTCCGGACCAGACTGCGAGATGCGCATGCTGGGCTATAGCTATGAGGGCCGCATATGGCATAAAACCCATTTTCGCATGACGCGGGTCTTTAAAAATATCATTGCGTATTGTAAATGACACATTTAAGCACAATGCTTTTCAATATAAAATTGAATTTAAACTGTGTTATTAATAGCAATCTGACAAATAAGGGTAGCCTATTCGGGCGTTCAGGAACAATTTCCAGACGGGCTGACCGAGTACGGCAAACATGTGTGGTTAAATAATTAAACGATTTCCCCCTTATCGTGACACTATACTCTTTCGGAAGTTTTTTGTTTCCTCATCTTGAAAGCAAAACTTTGTAATACACGTTTATCGATAGACCATTATTTCTTCCCCTGACGAATACAGACCATGAATTTCAGCGAAATGGATGTTTACGCGTTATTGTAGCTATGCACAATTCGTGTTACATCCTTAACGCTGTGCACAGACGGCGGACTACATGGCCGTATTTGTGAACATATAAAAACACAAACCAAACTGATGCATATTTACTCTTGACTTTCACTCTTTGCATTTTGTGCAAGAAATGTTATTTCTTCAGTAAATTAATGTTTCTGATTATCATTCTGCTGCTAACATTCACCTTTTAACAAATGATTTATATGTTAGTACGCATCATGCAAAATACAAAGTGTTATACAATTTAAGCTTTATGTGTATAGCATTGCAAGTACATTCAAGCCTCCTCAAAAATATGTAGCAATGAGATGTAGTAGACACTTTGACCACATAGTGTTATTAGTAAATGAATATCAAACACTATATTACAAAACAAACTGAATGATATACTTTCTTATGTTTCAAGAATCGTTAGTTTTAGACGTTTTGTAATTTTGTATTGTTTGTGAAACTCATTGGGAATAGCATAGAATTAATGAAGTAAAATATACAATCAAATTAGTTTTAGCTACATATTTTGTTAAGAACTTTGTTATAAAAAAATAAAAATTGTGCTCATCCTCATTTTTGCATTTGTTGAGAATATACAGTATACCTGTAACGATGTTTCGCTTACACATTTTTCGAATTGAATAAAGTACACGCACTGTTTCGTCTTTGTAAGTGGTTTTCAAATTACTGTATACAACAGTTTGTGTTATTTAGCGTTCCCTTCCGTTGAATAACATTGCTAATACGTCTTTGAAAAATAACTGTATGAAATTGTATAGTCTATTATGCCAACAAGTAAATAAAAATGTGAAGCTTATTACAAAACGACAACTTACACACCAACAGATATGGTTTTTATTACTTATTCCTATTAAGTTTGGCAGATTGTTAATCGTTAACAATTTAATAAGTATTTAATATTGAACAAATATTCATCCTAAAACAAAACGTCATGGCGTTTGATAAACGTGTGTTTATAAAAGAATGATGCCGGCCGGTACTTGAAATACGTTTAAAGATCAAACATTCTGTAAAGATGACTTGCTACCCGGGAAAATGGAAAAAAGTTGGCATGGATACACGTCATATGAAGACCTATGCAGTTTTACCAGCCTTAATGGCTTATGTTTGAAAACCCCCGGTGGATGGCCATCATTCTGCCTGCAACATGGTCAATAAAAATTGTAAGAAATTATTTGTAGGAAAATGAAAATATAAAAACTCTAAAATTATATTTATCTTGTTTCAACTTTTCACACATTTGATGACCTATGAAGAAAATGCATGATAAAATGTACATTCTATTGATAAAGTAAAAGTATAAACGTTCGTGGAAATTAAAAAAAAACACAAAAAAAACATAATTGTCATAAAGCTCGATCGTTGATCATCCAGTTCAGTATTTTAATTAATTTCATATGGAATCATAAATGACAAAACAGCATTTTCCCAACTGAAAATTGCAGAGGGTTTGGCTTTTTTTAAATTAAAACGATTCGACTTTCAAGTCGTCGCGATCCAATGCGCAATATTGAGAATAACATTTATTTTTAATATATATTTTCCGCTTGCTGGTATATGCTTTCTTACACATAAAACAAATTATGAAAGGCAATGATAAAACAACGCTTACATCTATGGGTGTTAAGTACATGTATTTAAAACATGCGCTTGCGTTATGTAAGGTAACATATTCTCTCCCAAAAGAATGATGTCAACGAAACAGTAAAATCTAGATTTCTCTAACACGTTTATTCCCCACACGACAAATATTTTGACACACAGGTAAATCCACCTCTCAGTTTGATGTTTTTTCTGCTTCCACACAAAAATGCATAGCAGTATATCAAATGTGGAATTTTAAGAAAAATATTATCTACAATTTAAAGAAGAGTTGCAACCACAATAATATGTTCATATGAGCCGTTTGACGAATACAAATTACTAATGACGTAATCGACGACGGGACATAATCCAACCGACATGTCATCGCTTTGTGATGATGCGCGTACGAGTAGTTGTAATGACAACACTATATGATGACGAAATACATTATTTTAGATACAAAATATATACATCTTTACAAAAAATGGGTAACCTATACAGATTTAGTTCTAGACCGGCTCATCGTTTATTTTGCATAGTTGAAAAAATGACACGGGGGTATAATTCGGCAAAAATTGGTCGGAGCCAAAATTCATTCTTTAACGATAACGGTTTAAGCGTTGAGAATTTGATAAAAGTCCTCCAATTAGTTTTAGCTTGGCTGAGTCCATTGAACATTATTTAACGAAGTAAGTTATACATGCACATGTTAAAAAATACAAGTGGTAAAGTTCTGCCAAAATTGGTGGCAGCCGAAATTTCATCCTGAACAATATTAAGATTATTTGAGTTTTGAACTTTTTAAACATCTTGCGCACGAGTTTAAAGTGTGTTTATTTAATCTAAATACCGTAAACCTTAGCATCTGCTGTCCTTTATCTTCGCGTGTTCATAGCATTTACACAAAGTCGTTCTATGTTATGTCACTACTCAATGATCGTACGGCAAAGGCCGCAGTATAAACTCCATTTCGGTGTGACACAGGTATTACGGTATTGTTATGTTAACATATAACAGTATTAGGCCTTAAGCGGCTTATATATTTGAAAATAATTGTTTAAAAAAAAACAGTTATTTTGCCGCTATAAAACCGGTTCACCCCCCACCCACTCCGCAAATCAACGCTTAACATTTACCGGTCTTAGGAGATTTCCCCAGTTTTATTAATATGTGTTTTCGGGAGACCTTTTCTTTTGTCTAATTGTTTGGACATTGGTTATTTGCCAAAAACAGTTTATTGTAGTGATGATAAGATATCTCAATGTGTTGTGTAACTGGATTTTTTTTGCAATGTGTATATTATTCAAAGACATGTGTTTCAAACTTTTCATCAAATGCATTTGAATATTCAATTCAATTCTAGGGCAAAGACCTGTAAAAAAAAAATTACAAATCCAAGCAGTTATTAAAATGACAGTCAAAGTCTCTTCCACCTATTGCGAATTACAATTTTGTTAAGAAATCTAATGTTAACTAGCGCTATAGAAAAAAAAAACATTGATGACGTCAAAATGTAAACATGCACATTTTCAAACATTTCGATAAAACCCAAACGACCGAGAGGCACACTAACACGACACATACATGTGTTGCCATGGTGTAGTGGATACGGTGCTCATCTAGCGACCGGGAGGTAACGGGTTCGATACGTACTGTGTGAGCTTTCTTTAGACCATCCCCAAAGACACCAAATACCAATTCTACCTAAGAAACGGACTTGAGAGTCACTCAAAAAGCCTAAGACGTTCAATGCAATCGAGCTAACAAATTGGTTTGAACGAAGAACCATACATACGTATTATAAACATGCATGTGGTTTTGATGTGTGCACTCTTGTTTTTATTTAACATGTTGATGCCATTGCATAATGTTCATGAATGCAGAATGTTCAATGTTCATGATGAGTTGAGCATATTGTGCGAGTAGTGACGTTTATCGTAGAGGAGAAATCTGTTAACTTACTTTGGAAATGCTGGTAATTATATGATGTTGTAAACAACAGCCTAATGGACGATTGCCATACACCAGCCAAAATAAATTCCAAACCGCTGCTTGAAAGATATAACAGAGCGTAGCTGCACGGGATCATATTTTTAAATGCACGTCTAAGGGATGCTATGAAATGATCCTTAGTCACCAACCTGTTCATATTCTTAAAAATAAATAATAGACTAAGACCCAATAATAAATACTAGAGAGCTTTAATTAAACAGGCTTCAAATTTAATTGATGATAGTAACATATTGCTCAGTATAAGCGCTGTGTTAAATGCCAATTTACCCAACCGTTCTGTTTTAACATTTTAGTTTGAAGACTATTTTCATTCTTCGTTTAAAGTATTCGAATATGTTAGGGACTACTCACTTAGTGCCATACCTTAAGTCGGAAGAACTGGAATCTCAAATTCCATAATAAGCATGCTGTTTTAAAGATAATATATTTATACGGAATGATTAAACCCAGTTATTTGATAACGTGCATCCATTAATTTATTGTATTAATTCTAACAAATAAGTATTCCTCCGACACTCATTCAGGGATAACAACTAAAGAAAAGAGCGAAAATGACTGTATCATAAAAAAATCACATTTGCATACTAACAATACTTAAATAAAACAGGAATCTTACTTTAAATTAAGATTGGCGAGTACAATGGTTCACGGATGACAGTTCAAAGAACAACACGCAAGACTATACATGTTTCAGTCTTATCAGAGAGCTACGAATCTGTAACAGATGTATCCAAAATACAAAAAAAATCGCAGACAATAACTGAAGGATTGATAGTGGCAACAAACGGATAGAATTGCGCAGTTACATTTAGAATTGGCTGTTGTAGTACTGACAACAGAAACGTTAAGCTTTGCATTTCAATGAAAGATTCAAACATGGAGGTGATATCGTTAAAGATATTTGCTATCGTCGGACTGCTGTGTACATCCATTGCTGGTCGTTTGACAGAACCATGGAATCCAAGGGAATACTCGTGCTATAATATTATGGAAAAGATCGATACGCTAGAGAAGAAGCTTAGACAAACGAGCTCCGAGCTAGGAACAATTACACAAAGACAGTCAGGAATATCGCCATTGCTAGATGGCATGTGAGTTATTGGTTATTATTTATTTACATATTTATATTTATATCAATTTATATGCATTTATATTATATTTAACATGAAATGAGCTATGGTATTTTATGGTGTTTTTTTTTGCCGAATGATTTATTATATACCAGCTTTGAGATTATGAATGTGTTTACTTGTTGTTATCACATAATGCATGACAATGACTAATAGCAGTGACTCGTTTTTAGAATAATTTTGTTTTGTGATGTTCGTAATCAGTTTGCAAAATTTAAATACATAGCCAATTACTCGCTATCAATGTCTCAAGTTTACACTGCATTTTCTTTCAATATTTCTATAATGACACAAATCTTTTCATTTCAATCCCTGTGCGTGAATGGTGTGTTAAGTCCACCGTTCTACATTAGTTATGTCATTCGTATATTTATGTCCACCATGCTTATATTCCATGCATCTCAAGTCCATCGTTTCCCCACCATTATTAACATTCTTCATGCGTGTATTTCATGTAAAGTCTGCTATTCTTCCACCCGTAAAGATCAATGCTCAATGTGTACATTGCTAATACAGTCCACCGTTCTACCATGAGAAGCCACTTACGGTTGATGAATTGGAATCTGGTGGATGGAAGATGGTGTTTCGTGCGACATCTAGCAATGGCCAATCCGTGTATGACGCCTGGGTCAAAGGTTATCTGTCCACACATATATATGTGATTTCGAAACTGGCTATACGTTCCATGCATGCCTTAATCAATATATTTTCGAATGCGTTGTGTTAAAAATGTTTTCACGCACAGCATTACTTTCATATGTCATACAAAACATACGAAAAAATCAAAACAAACTGTGTTTTCATAGCCAAAGTTTTTTATATTTGTTGTATATCTTACTGCAAAATACTGTACGTCTCTTGAGCTATGATTTTTAAAAATTAATTATAAACATAGCTATAATATTCATATACATGTAGTTAAGTACGTAGAAAAACAACTTACGTTCCGTCCATCCCACTCTTACGTATATTGATATTAATTTCAATCACTTGTTTAATACACTTCAAGGAACCGGTACCTCTGATGTCAAGCCGCTGACCATGGCTCGCTCTTTGTCCAGTCACTATCGCGATCCTGCCTTGGACACGTGGAACAACCTCGCTATCAAGTACTTGAAGTTTGCGCTGTACAAAGGAAACAGAGAGGCGGCATACGTTATTTTTAACGGCAGCGGTTCATCCAACATGGACTGGTTTACGAGTACACGTGTCCTATTGTCTAGCTGGCCTGGTCTAACGACCTCCGGGCTTTATAATATATTATCGATACAAGGAAATTCCCATGATACCATAAAGCGACGTTTTCTCATCAACAAAAATTATGCGGGATGCGACAACGACAGAGGTTATGTTGCAGTGATTGACGGTGGATCCGCGTGTGCCTGGGACCAGCACCCTAGTTATCCTCAATTCATATACTCGGACATAAACTCTGACGACTTCTATAACAGGCGACAGTTTGGGTTGGCGGACTACATGGTCGTGTTGGTGTACATATGAGGCTACCCTTACAGTAACTGATTAGAAACAGTCGATACAGTTTCTAGTATTGTTTGTTTTTCATAATGAACAGCGTTTTTTTTATTACTGATGCTACTGGACTTTGATTCTCGACACGATGTAACTTTTTGAAAAATTTACATGTTATTTCAATGTGTGTATATGTTGTACAAATACAAATGTCCATGTTTAAGGTCGAAATATGTTACAAATGATAAATAGTGGTCTATTCCAACGATAGAAAAAAATAACAAATTTAAAGGCTAGTCAATACTTAAACGCGGAAATGTATACAGCTTAAATATTGTAGCAAAAAGATTCAGCATACATTTAATGCAAGTGCATTCATCAATTTATGTATTCATGTAATGTTTGCAATCAAACTTATTCGTGGAATGTGTGTAAACTATGTTTAAGAAGTTACTGATGCATAAATTGCAACGCATTTGCTCTGTGAACACAACGCTAACTTTAGCGTAAATATGTATTTGTACTTGAATTCACAGATAACTATAATTTGTTAATTAAGGTTGTGTTGTTATGTCTACTTAAGTGACAGAGAATAATGTGTGTATTTAAGCATGAAGACGATGTACATTTGTATAAGTCTGAATAAACTATGTGTCTGTCTGTCTGTCTGTCTGTCTGTCCGCTGTCTGTCTGTCCGCTGTCTGTCTGTCTGTCCGTCCGTCCGTCCGTCAGTCCGTCAGTCTGTCTGTCTGTCTGTCTGTCTGTCTGTCTGTCGTCAATAAATATACCCGATCCTATTTGTGTTAAATCTCACCTCTGTTTATTAGCAAATCATTGGAAGTGTCCAAAATTGCCACATATGATATATTCTGGGATTGTTAGTGTTTGTGATTTGTGGTTTTATAACGTTCGTGAAGCACATTAACATCATGATACTTACAAGAAGACAATAACAGTGGTCAATTAGTTTTTTCTTTACTGTATAAAGCCTAACTAACATCATAATACTTTAAAGAAAGTTTATTAACAATAGCCGATGCCAACTTGTGTTGTTCTTTACCCTATAAAGCCTAACTAGTTGCAACTTGTTTCGACCACTTAGGACATGCGTCATGCGATAAGCTACACTTAGATCACACACAAAATAATACGTGTGAACGCTTTGATTGAAATATACAAACAGGAAACACATGTTAAGTGACGTCTAAGAGCGTTAGTATAACAATCGTAACAACCTCCCAAATAACACCATGGCTTTCATGTGATGCAGCGTTAACATTAAGTTTCCACTTTTGTATAATCTCTCGAGGAAAGAATATTCTCATCAAATTCGATACGTCTAATCCACCAAAGGACATACCTTTGTATTGGTGATATCGCCAAGGTGACGATTGTTACAAGCATATGCTTGCAAAATGTCTGAAGATTTTGGATATTTTTTACATCAATTGAATATAAAAAGTATATATCAATTAATCAAGCATTTGCCTGAAATTTTGTATTTTAATCTAAATCAGGAGTCAAATAATTGTTGTGTTCGCTGTCAGTAAGCGACCTGAAACGTTTGTTTTGTTCCTGTGGTTCCTTTGTACGTTCCGGCGTGCACGAGAATGCCACCGCGTCACGAGTCGCCGTAAGGATGCAGTAGAACAGTGTTCGTTAAATGAATAACACTTTATACAAAAATACAATGTTACGAATGCAACGCATTTTAATTGTTTACAACTATACAGCATTATAATCGGAGATCAGGTTTCTTGAGTGTGATTTGTCTCTGTTTTATTGTACACTACAAAAATGATACTCACCAATGTAAACATATTTACATATGTAACTTATATAAATGTTAACGCGCAAATGATTCGGTTTATTTCGTGCTAATACATAGCTAAAGTGGCTTCCAAACCAGAGAACCATCGGCTTACATGTAAATATGGCTTCGCCGTACGGCACTGCTTCAAATTGATGACTGTTTAACTGTATTTAATTAGGAAATGGACACTTACCATGTGCCTCACCATAACCAACGAATATTAAAATCATTAATTGCATGCATTCATGTGTTGTTCACTTAAACTACGCCGTTTCCTTATTATCGTCGCTGTTACTTGTAACATATTTTTAATTCTTTAACGTTCTGTGTAGAATAGCACTGCATATTGACTTCATGAGAAAATGATTGTGTTATATAGCGTTATCGTAGCGATAATCTTTACGAAATGCACGCTTTGTGCATGGACGGAACCATCTGGTTCGAATGATTTCACGTGTAAAAGGTTGGCAGAAAGGGTTGATGAAATCGAGGAAAATTTAGAAAAGAACAACGATCATCTAAGGAAATTAACTGAATGACAAACTGGTATTTCATCTTTTCTAAATGAAGTGTAAGTTTTAACAGTTTTAGAATGTTGTTTACGATGCATTTAACCTTATTACTTCTCATCGGTTTGAATGCATATATATATATTTACCGTGTTTTTGTACACATGAAACAATCCTTCTCGAAAGGAACGAATTGACATGGTCGATGTATTTTCTTTACTGTTTCAAAATATTGTACGTTTTGATATAAACATAATTATTATTATTAATACTATAATTATATAATTATAATAATTATTACTATTATTAGTAGTAGAAGTATTATAATTATTATCAATTAACTATACAAAACGCTTATTAATGGTAGAATATAAATAATTGTACATCCGAATTACAAAGATGTTTTCTTGAACAATTCTTTAGTCCTCGGTTTTACCATGAGATGCCACTATCTGTTGCTATCTTGGAATCGGGTGGATGGAAGATGGTGTTTCGCGCGACGTCAGGCAACGGTCAATCAGCATATGACGCCTGGGTAAAAGGTACGATGTTCGATTGCTAACTATAATGGGCATCAAGAGTTTTCTTCGTGGATTCAATAACATAGACCGTTTTCGATGTTTGTGAAGATGAACAATTTACATGCCACAAGGTGGCATTGACGGTACTTCCCCGTGCACATAATTGGCGAGGCGGCCTTCTAATGGTTGCATCCTCCTGTAAAAGTATCACCATAAATAGGAAGTGAATTCTTTTGCAAACATGTAAATAAGTATTGGACACATTGGTAATTATGTTATTTACATTATCTGGATTACCGTATATAGCTTAATGTGAAGAGCATCATACTTTGGACGTAGTATTCTCTGACTATAATTTCCTATAGATTCCATCTCATGGTTCCATCTTCTCGTAAACAATGCAACATTTATAAAAACAAGTCTTGCTAAAATATTTATATGTTGGTTCATAAGTTGCATGATGGTATATTAATTATCTGTATCATACAATATTAACAGGCGATGGTACATCTGATGTCAAACCGCTGACTATGGCTCGCTCTTTGTCCAGTCACTATCGCTATCCTGCATTGGACACGTGGCAAAACCTGGCTATAAAGTACGTGAAGTTTGCGCTGTATAAAGACAGCAGAGAGGTGGCATACGTCATTTTTCACGGCAGCGCTGCATCCAACATGGACTGGTTTACCCATTCACGTGTCCTTTTGTCTTGCTGGCCTGGTCTTACATCCAAATTAAAATATAATATATTTTCTATTGACGGACTCCCCAATGGATCTTCAATAAAGCGACTTTACATAAACATAAGTCATGGGGGATGCGACAACGAAAGGGGTTACGTTGCGACGATTGACGGCGGATCCGCGTGTGCCTGGGACCAGCACCCAAGTTACCCTCAGTTCATATACTCGAACATGAACTCGGACGACTTTTATAACAGACGACAATTTGGGTTGGCGGACTACATGGTCGTGTTTGTGTACATATGAACATTACAGTGAATACTTAAAAACAGTAGATACATTGTTTTGTATTTTTTGTGTTGATTCATAGTGAACTATGTTTTAATTACTGATATCATTGTACTCTGACTCTCGACTCTATGTAATATTTAGAAATTTAACATGTCCTCTCAATGTGTGTTTTTGTTGTACACATAAACAAATTCAATGTTTTAAGAAGTAATTTTATCACCAATGATTATCATCTATTTAAATAAGTGATACATTCCAACGATTAAACAATTTTAAGAAATTCGAAGGCCATTCAATACTCAAACGCAAACATTGATACTGATGCGCCCAACATTTTGCTCTATGCTATTCTTTATAATAATGAATAACACTACTAAATGAACACTTACCTTGTTATATTAATTCCAAGAGTTGTGGTGATCACCAGTGAGGGAATTTCATGCAAATACATGCCTGCATATTTATTATGTCGATACAGAATGCATTTCGTAATTAAAACCATCCTCACTGTGTTCTAAGTTTCCATAAACGTATACTTATTTGATTGTTGCTTAACACTTGTAAGGAGCGAAGCAGTTTCTTTGTACAATGGTGTCTTGTTAGGCTAATTCTCCATTTTCTTGTAATATGTAAACCCTTTTAACTCACCACAGAGATTTAATAGTTATTTTCCTCTATGTCATTGTCATATCTCATACGTGTTACTAACAAGCGCTCATGGTTAGTCCTCATCTGAGCTGTGTTAACATTCGCAACGGCGGCCATCTTGAAGTCTTAGAACTCGGCTGTTGTCGACCCAGGTCGATTTGCCTAAGACGGTGTAGTACGAAACGGACTTTAGGACAGGGGTACGCAACAATACAGATGAAATAGTGTACCACAGATATGCAGTATAAATTAAATACAAGAACGTTCTTCAATTTACGTATTCAGGTGATGTTTGCAATCGAACTTAATTGTGAAGTTTGAGTAAAATATGTTTAACCTTTTATTTATGCATGCATTTTTGTGCATTTGTTCTGTAAATAGGACTTCAATTTGAAAGAATATTACCTTTAATAAATATACCCGATTCTATGTGTGTTCAGTCTAATTTATGCTAATCAGCAAATCATGGGAAGTGGCCGAATGGCTGCACAAGTCTGGTGGTTGCTTAAAGCAAGTGACTACTTTATAGTGGGATGAAAGATTATTTGGATGGCTTTAAATAATAAATGTATTACATGCATATAGCAATTGCCGGCTGTAATAATAATAATTACAATAATAATGATAATAATAATAACAATATTATTATTATTATTAACTGGATTTTTAGATAAAATTGTATTCTATATTTGAGTATAAAAACAATAACTTTTAACATAACTTAATTGTGAGATTAACACAAAGGATGATCAACGTTGTTTTTTGTTTTGATGGGTCGCGAAACTTGATGACACAATCAAACATTACAAATTACTTGCAGATTGCTAAATCCACCCACCAATTCAAATCTATATATATTGATATTGCCACTGTCGATCAAGTATGAATGTAAAACACATCATGATTGAGGATAAAGAGTACAATAAGGTTCAGAATGAATCCAAACACTCTGTTCCACTTGTAGTATTTTAGCATCGCTTTCAAAAAAGAAAATGAAACCTTCCCGGAATGTCTTTTTATTCGAATTGTTACTTTAATAAAAACAAATACTTTTATAAAAATTGCAAACAAAGTCATTAAACTATGATATCACTAGTCAACAGATTAAATTCAATAGTGCTGATTTGGAATCAATGCAGTATGTTCGTCGAAACAAAACGGAAAACTGATGCTCTAATTCTTCAGACATAATAATTATGTTATAATTATGTAAAAGCAAACAAAAGGCGTTTGATGAAACCTTTTGCTGCAAGCAACGGTACCATGAGTCCAACGCGCGGTGACCTCCGGTCGATGCAAGAGTCTTTATCTTCAAAACTACTCGATTGGGTCTGCGAATAATGCTTATTTCATGCGTATATTGTACATAAGACGTACGGCGGTCGCAATCCCTACGTGTTACCATTGGGTAAAAGCCAGATTGATTTTGTTGTATATTTTGTTATATAAAATTGTGTTTTGCTCTTTTTTTTTTCAAATTGAGTTTATTACAGTTTAGATATTCAAGAATGCAACCTTTCAAAAAAAAAGATCTAGGGCATAAACATGCATATGGGTTCACAGTGTTTAAATTATTCACTATATAAATTTCATACCGCGTTCTTTCAAAAAAATGTCAAACTACAGCCAATGGACGCACTCAACAACGTCTTTGTTTTCGTGGGCGCTGACTAATCACCGCTGCTAAATGAAAATAGTTTGGCCCAACTATGCTTTCTCAAAACATTACCAAAACTTTATAATTTATTTAAAGATTTCCTTCTGTTTTGTTTTTGTATTTTGATCAGTCTAGAAGTTAATTAAAAATATTCCAGTTTTTGTATAATCATTTTTCGTATACACCACCTTGGAATATAAAAGCTTTCAGGCAACTTACGTAAAGAATCCATTGATTCCATCTTGGTGATATATTTCAGTCATGCCAGAAAACATGCCACTGAAATACAAAGAAATCAATTTGTTATAATTCATATTAAACATTATTCAGTAACTATGTTCAATAAACTCAGGATATTTACACAACACTCAATTTGAGATATTAGATATTACTGTGACTTATTTTAAATACAATAGAAAACAGATATCTAAGAGAAAATAGTCCTGATTTTTTGTTTTTAATTTAGTTTGAACCTTTGTCTAAATTTTTAAGGAAAAAATATTACTAAAAATTTATAATGGATTCCGTCCAAAGAGTTTAACTTTACCTAATCAATGTAACAGTTGCAAACCTTTGTTGATAATTATCTTATATTTATCTGTCCATGATTTACTTTTTACCACTCAGATGGGCACTTTGACGATTTTGTAGTCGTTAGAAATTCAAATTAAATTTAAGACCTTTCTTACAAGATTCAAGTTTTAAAGGATTCATTTCCAACCCTAAGGTAATAATGAGCAGCAAACAGCATAAAATCTGAACATACTGCAAGTTACTCCCAGGCTTTTCTGGTTTTATGCTGTTTGCATAAATGTATAGCCATTTTCACTTTGCTTCAGAGCAGGAAAGGGTAAGGAGACTAAAACATTATACAGAATCTCACTAAGACACGTATTCACGCTGTCCATACAACCAACAGGGAGTACTCACTTGTATTGCGTCTCCCCACCCACGTATTGGGCCATCTGGCGAATCATTAACACTACAACCAGACAAGCAAATTATTAGGAAAATGTTGCATAGGAATAAGGCAAACAAGTGATGTGTTTGAGAAACACTATGCCCCCTTTTGAGCGATTTTGACCCATATATTTGACCTTTGACCTTGAAGGATGACCTTCACCTTTCACAACTCAAAATGTTCAGGTCCATGAGATACACATGCATGCCAAATATCAAGTTGCCATCTTCAATATTGCAAAAGTTATGACCAAGGTTAAAGTTTTGGGACAGAATGACAGACAGACAGCCCAAAATCAATATACATTCTCTTCTTCGAAGAAGGGGGCATAAAAACAACTGGTAAATACATAACTTACAACATCTTAAAAAAATAGAACACCAATACAGATCTCATTGAACATAACCCATCCACTTAGAATGACATTGAGAACAAGAGGAGGGATTTGAAAAACTGCTTCGGACACAAATCTCATTTCTTGGGTTAAAATCATGATTTGGACATTTGCTTTATTTTACACAATCTAAGTAGCAAAGGTTTCAGGGCAATATGTTATACGTACCATGGAATGGCTGGCTAAAGACCACTCCCACACACTTGGAGACACTTTCCTTGGCTGTCTAGATTACAGAAACATACAGTCAGGAATTGTACATACTCAAAGTTTTAATTCAATTTGATATAACACAGAGAAATTAATAATAACATTTTGATCTTCTGTTTGATAATTTCTTAACAGTATTTCAGTCATATAAAGATGGTCAGTTCCACTACAAGCTCTATTCGGAACCAGGGCTTTTTTGTCCTTCCAAAAAAAAGGCAATTATTTCCACAAATTTGATTAAAGTTCACAACTCAATTTTTCACAATTTTAAACAATTCACGACTCATTTTTTCAACAAAATGAGGGGGCCAGGGCCGCTTCACAAATTTGGGAAAAAAAGCCCTGTTTCCTGGTTAAGATTTAGTTTTCCGTGACTAAGAGCACTTACAGTGCTAAGAGCCAGTAACTGACAACTGCCCTACTTGAATCAGAGGAAGGGGAAAAAAATGCTGAATAAAGGATTTCATGACCGGTTCAGAGAAAAAGTTTTTAGCTGGGCTGGAATTCACAATGCTTGTAAAGGCATTCAAGCGCTCTGAGCAGCCTGTCTAGATATTAGCCTCGCTCTGGTATAACGGGGTTTTATGCATGTTCCTAAAGTCTCGTCTTATATTAGCCAGCTCAGTCCGTACAGGCTAATCAGGGACGAAACTTTCACCCTGAACTTGATTTTCGCTAAGATGATACTTCCTTTAAACGAAAAATACCATAAAATCAGAAAACTTTATCCCTAATAAGCCTGTGCCGACTTCACAGGCTAATCTGGGACGACACTTTACGCACATGCATTAAACCCCACCTGTGGCCAGGCCCATTCAAACCACTGCTTACCTTGACCACAAGCACTTTCTTCCAGTCTTCGGGCTCTTCATCTAATTCCTTGTCTTGGGACTTCTTGTCATCCTGCAATTCCTGTAAGCATACATCATGTGCCCTGTTCATGAAGAACATGGGAATGTTTGTTTTCTGAATACTTAAGTCAAAACATTTTTAGGTTAAGGTTTGCATCCTTCCAAAAAAAATGAAGTTAAAATGGCCATTTGGTACAAATAAAGTGTTTTTTTTAACGTTCATTAAATTCTTTGATGTTCAAATTGTGCTTGATGGAACATGCTTATGTAGAACCTCCCACTTTAATTAGTTAATTAACTCTTTCAGTGGTGGAACCAAATTTTGAAGGCCCTTGCAAACAGTTTGGATCCGAATGAGACGCCACAGATTGTGGCGTCTCATCAGGATCCATTTCTGTTTGCTATTCTGATAGTATTCTTTGGAAAAAAATCAAACAAAATGCTAATTTTAGAAATTCAGCAGACGACATTTTAGCAGATGACAAATTTCCAAGCATGCAAAGGGTTATGAAACGGTTATATGAGTATTCAACAATGACAAACATTACAATTCTAAAAGAACGTTTAGAACACAATTTAAAATCTTCGTACCAGCATGACTTTGTTTTGGAAGAAATTCCCAATCTGTCCTCCAATCAATCGAGGAAGAAAACCCACATACATTCCAAAGAAGCCCTCGGTTNGCTTCCTTTCAAAGAAAAATACCATAAAGGCAGAAAGTGTTGTTCCTGTTTACCCAGAGCTCGATTCTATATTCCTCTGTTAAGAGTGTAAAGGTCTCAAAAGGTCATTGACATTTACAGTTACACTTGCAAATGTCACTCGAATCACATTGAATGGAGATTGGTTTTAAGTTGCTATTTAAGGCTATGAACATGCTTTAAACCCCCTTTACTCAGAGCGAGGCTAATATAGTTTATGCTAGGTAATTTTTTATGGAATAGCACAATTGCCAATCTGTGGCCAGGCCCCTTCAAATTACTGCTTACCTTGACCACAAGCACTTTCTTCCAGTCTTCGGGCTCTTCATCTAATTCCTTATCATGGGACTTCTTGTCATCTTGCAATTCCTGTAAGCATACATTATGTGCACTGTTCTTGTAGAACATGGGAACGTCTTTATTCTAAACACTTCAGTCAAAATACTATTAGGCTAAGTTTGTATCATTAAAAAAAAAAAATGTAAAAAGGCTGTTTGGTACAAACAAATTTGTTTTTGAAAAATACATTAAAATTATTTTCTTTGACTTTAAAATTGGGCTTACTGGAACATGCTTATGTAGAAACTTCTACTATTATTAGTTAATTAAAAAGCTTTAATATGATAATTCAACAATGACAAACATTAGAATCCTTTAGGAGCGTTTAGAACACAAGTTAAAATCTCCATACCAACATGACCCTGTTTTGGAAAAAATTCCCAATCTGTCCTCCAATCAGTCGAGGAAGAAATCCCACATACATTCCAAAGAAGCCCTCGGTTTTCCATATATGTTTTGCTGCAGAGAAACAGGCACAGGCAGGTTACTTTCAGCAATTTTAACATCCACACATTTTGTAATGTAAGCTATTTATAAGTAAAGCACTATTAATCACTATTTGAAATAATAATCATAAGTTTACATTGAATGAATAAACATGTTAACAAGACGTTATTAATGGTATGGTAGTTACAGTAAATACACACAAGACTTAATACATTGAAGCTCAAGACTAAGGGATGCCTCTCAAACATGGCCATGATTTATTTTAAACAAAGAGCTCTTCGTCACTTTTTTTCTGTTAAACCTAAGACTTTACTAAAGATTATTGTTACTTTTTGTTTTCTACATTGTATGTTGTACAAAATATTTGTGTTATCCTCCACTTAATACACTTTAAAGGGACATTTTCACTGATTTTAGCATGTATTGAAGTTTGTCATTACATACTTTAAATTGATAAATGTCAACATTGAAACTAAAAAGCTCCAGTACAAAACACGAATAAAATAAAAGAAAGAAAACAAAGTAATCCACGACTGGGCTTGAACCACTGACCCCTAGAGTAATTCTAACGCTTAGACCACTTGGCTATCCGTGCCCATATAATTTTCAGATTTTTAAATGGTCAAAAGATGCGTATCATTGATATTTTAGAGCATGGTAAATGTTCAGTATAACTGTGTTCTCACAAATATCATAACTACAAAGAAAATTTGCGAATCTGAAACCATTTTTTCAATTTTATCAATTTACCAAAACATGAAAAGGTCCCTTTTACATATTATTGTAAGATTATATGAGATAAGATGATTATTATATTCAAGAACGAAACTACATCTTGAATCAGACTCAGTACTTACTGTATGATAAAATGTTTGGGTAACAGAGGCCCTCTTTTCCGAGTCCAAACCAGGNGAAAACTGGGCTTAATGCATAATAAGCAGTTCGCACATGCTAATCTGGGATGGCACTATCCGCCTAGGCTAGATTTTTGTTGACAAAAGACTTCCTTTAAACCAAATTTTTCAAAAGATTCCATAAAAGTGGAAAGTGTTTCCGTTAAATTGAGACGCCACATTACCCACATGCATTAAGCCGTTTTTTTTTAAGAACAAGAATAGTATGTTGACATCTCAAAACATATGTGGCAAATGTAAGCAACATGTATGATAAAGAAGAATTAAGATGAAGAAAGACATGTAGTGTGCACCCAAACAGTTGACAGCTTCTGGTCAANACGAGACTAGTATGTTGACTTCTCAAAACATATGTGGCAAATGTAAGCAGCATGTATGATAAAGAAGAATTAAGATGAAGAAAGACATGTAGTGAGCGCCAAAACAGTTGACAGCTTCTGGTCAACTGTCCTACAGTGGGATTAACCACCCTCTTTCCCGTTGCGCCAATGCCAAAAGGCCCTGCAGTGTAACTTTCAAGATCCAGAACTGGTATTTACCTGTTATCTCATCATTACAGAAGGATTACAAAAAAGGTTAGGAACAACATTTTGAGTCATTGTAGCATTGTCCAAACTTTCACTGATTCACCCTAGGGTGGATGCAAACTTGACTACTGGAGCACTAGAAAAACTAGGCGCTCTATCATCTGAGCAAACAAAAATTAACAATCAAACTGACTTGGGCTAAACAATCTGGAGAACACTCTGTCATTGAATATGAAATGAAAACTGGACTCAACTTTACTCCGTAAATGAAGCCATCCCTAAAATGTCATTTTAAGATGCTATCTACGAATATACATTTCGTGGTAAACCTACTTGGATTAGAACTTTAGAATAACCAATCGGATGAAAAACAGCCGTAATAACACTGTTTATCGCAACATTAGTGAGTGAATCCATTTTCCCTGAACCGGATATGTTAACCGTATAACGGTGCGGTAACATTTTAACACGAAGACATTTAATCCGTGGTGGTTTCGCCCCTTTGCGTGTCACTCCACTGCTCGATTTGCAATTATATCAAAGAATACAACAAAACCACCGCCACATCCACTAACACACTGATAATTATACTAGTTTGATTCCTGACTGTTATTATTTGCAGAGGATCGCATTGTGCGTTATGTGTTATATTATATCAAGTTGTCAATCAAAATACAGCGACGAAACGTTTGTGCCATATGCATTTTAAATATATCTATCCAAATTACCTTCAATACTTGTATGAAATATCATTGAA
>VMBQ01004425.1:25612-83438 GCA_007657795.1 Dreissena rostriformis | reverse complement strand
GTGCTGACCACAATAAATGTGACCTATAATTTTCTAGTAACCAATATCCTCCACTGGTTGTCTGACTCCTATAATTGTCTAGTTACCAATATCCTCCA
The DNA here is from genome assembly GCA_007657795.1 of Dreissena rostriformis. NCBI lineage: Eukaryota > Metazoa > Mollusca > Bivalvia > Myida > Dreissenidae > Dreissena > Dreissena rostriformis. The sequence goes on along the minus strand of VMBQ01004425.1, from coordinate 83,340 downwards.
CAGGTTGTCTGACTTCTATAATTGTCTAGTTACCAATATCCTCCACGGGTTGTCTGACTACTATAATTGTCTAGTTACAAATATCCTCCACAGTTTGTCTGACTCCTATAATTTTCTAGTTACCAATATCCTCCACAGTTTGTCTGACTCCTATAATTTTCTAGTTACCAATATCCTCCACAGTTTGTCTGACTCCTATAATTGTCTAGTTACCAATATCCTCCACAGGTTGTCTGACTCCTATAACTGTCTAGTTACCAATATCCTCCACGGGTTGTCTGACTCCTATAATTGTCTAGTTACCAATATCCTCCACAGGTTGTCTGACTCCTATAACTGTCTAGTTACCAATATCCTCCACGGGTTGTCTGACTCCTATTTCATTGTTCACTGTCATAACGGATATAAGAACAGTGTCCGGACGTATGGCTTCCTCCAACAGCTGAAGATATAAAGTGGCCATGAATAACTGTATGGGCCGCCTCATGCGAAAATGGGTCTTATGCCATATGCGGTCAGCTTAGCTCCAGACCAGCCAGCACATCACCGAGCCTGTCCGTTAATGAGACCAAGAAAGCTTGCGTGACTTTACAGCTGACACTGTAGCTTCTGACTAGACTGCATGGCCTGGTCTGGCGCTACACTGACATACGACATAAGATCCATTTTTGCATGACAAGGCTCCTATTACCTTATTCTAATGCTGCACTAAGGATGCAGACACTTTTTACAAATAGTTCATCAATGGAAGAGTTGCATTATAAGGTTTCTTAATTCTTTTGCAATAGACAAATAAGCAAGTGTCATGTAAGAACACTTAATTTAGAAAGGACATGGTAATCCTAGGGCCAAATAGTCTAGGGAAATTTAACAGACTTTAAAGTGTTTTTTTCTTTTCTACTTAAAACAATGCTAGGGTATGACAATTATGCACACGTTGATATTTTTATAATCATATTATTAAACACCCGTACATTTAAATATAAACAAGCAAATTCGTTAAATTGATATACTAGTAACTCACCAATTTCAAAATTTTGTGACAGACGAACGGACTGAATGACAGACCGACAAAGCAAATTCTATATCCCTCCACCTTTGACGGGGGATAAATATGTGATCTTTTCATTATTTAAAATTCATGTTATCACAAAGCACTAGACATGTGTCTGTTTAACATGTCTGCAAACTCCGGTTCTATCGTTAAAAACTAAGCCAAAATATAAAGGTGCTCAATTTCACACACTGGCAGGAAAAAATGTTTGCAAAGTTTCAGCTCTTCAGCAGCAACACTCTTGGAGTTTTGTTCCACACAAATTACAAAACATAATTTTAAAGAGGTGCACATGTTCAATTGCTGGTTAATATGTTTGCAGAGTTGTATACCTCTTGCACCAATACTTCTTGAGTTAGGCACAAAACAAAAGTGGGAGGGACACGGACAGACAGAAGAACGGACAAGGGCACTTCTATCACCCCCACACTCATAAAGTTGGGTAGTATGGGTAATTAAGACATACAATGAAACTACTTTTTATTTTGATAAGTGACTGTCACTTGGGGAGGGGGAATTTTGCAAAGAACTTATAAATGTATATGTCCACAATGGTTTGGTATTCCCGCAGCCCTACAACAGCTGTTTATAATTGTGAGAAGCAATCACAGATTAAGTCCCTGCATTCTGTTCAATTACGTCCATCGTGCACACACTGCACGCTCTCACCTTCATATCAAGCAAACCGTTTGTCTGCACAGGCAGATAGGAGACCTCAAATCCCTCGCCCTCCAGAGCCCGACATGAATCCAACACACACTTGTGCTCCTGTAATACAACAAGTCACATACTGGAAAAAGTTTCGTCTATAGTTGCAGTGCAGATGCAAATGCAGTACTACAAGGCATTGCTAAATATAAATAAGCCTTGCTTTGTGAAAAGGGGGTTTATACATGTGCGCAAAGAGTCGTCCCAGATTAGCCTGTGTAGTCCACACAGGCTAATCAGGGACGACACTTTCCGCTTTTATTGTCTTTTTCGTTTAAAGGAAGACTCTTCTTGATGAAAATCCAGAAAAGGCTGAAAGCGTCGTCCCTGATAAGCCTGTGCCAAGCGCACAGGCTAATCTGGGACGACACTTTATGCACATGCAATTAAGCCCGTTTTCTCAGAGCGCAACTTAAATGTATATTGTAAATTAAAACTACTGCATGTGACACGTGAACCTCGTTTTTGCAAAATGTATTGAAAGTTTGCAACTACCCAAGAGAATTTGCAAAAAGATAGTTTATTGCAATTTGCACTAGCCACTGGGATGAGAGATTTAGAATTTCCCTTTCTCAAACTGCTTTATATTCTAACTTGTAGCCATCAGGTAAAAAATGGTGATTGACAGAGCAACTCTGCCTTTGTTATGTGTTTCTGTATCTTATTCATTTTCACAGCAACTTATGTATTTTGAAGCATTAGGTTCCTAAAACTATTGCAATTAAACTATGTTTGAACTTGTTACCTAATGTAACTGACAGATTTGAGCATTGAGCAGTTTCCAATATCATAGTCTTTTGTTCAGCAACTAATCAGTGTCAAGAAATGTTTGTTTGTATGGAAAGACAACCCATAAACATCAACTAGCGTTAGAGACAGGACAGCAACAGAAATTCAATATCCTTGTATTCATCAATGACACTTCTTTTGTTAGAGCTGATCAATATACATGTAAGTGCATGGTATTATTATTCTTGGATATCTCTTGTCTTCTGAACCTAAATGGCATATTTGTATCAATTCTGAAAGCAATTCCCAAAATGTGTTTATTAACATTGAATCACACTATACACACATTAATTATTTTGACTACAAAACAATTACTTGTTTGTCACCATCTCATATTAATACCATAATTATCCTTGGCTATAAATAAAAATAATAATTCCTGTGCAAAAGTGAATGCCATGATTTCCTCAAGATCCAAAGAGTATTTGTGGCTTTACAGTTTGTGTTGTTATGATATATGTGTGGCCTTACAGTTTGTGTTGTTATGATATATGTGTGGCCTTACAGTTTGTGTTGTAATGATATGCTTCTTCTTGGTCTTGTAGAAGCGAGCTGTTCCCTTTACGCTGATGTTGTTAGACTCAGTGGCTCCACTCGTGAACACAATTTCCCTCGGATCCGCACCGATGGAGTCTGCAACTTGCTGCAAATATATTTTTGTAAATATTTTTGTCATGCTTATTTTAATCAATATTTGTTGAGGTAAATAAGACATTCTCAAAACAAGAGCACTGTCGAGCGGATGCCAACGCTTGGCTGTGGGTGCAGTTTTGAATAATAAAAAAAAAAATTGACCTTAGATCTTGATGGATGACCTTGACCTTTCACCACTCAAAATCTGCAGCTCAGTGAGATACACATGCATACCAAATATCAAGTTGCTATCTTCAATATTGCAAAAGTTATGGCCAATGTTAAAGTCTTCGGACAACGACGACGCGGAAGAAGAGCTGGCTATGACAATACCTCTGGCTTTGTTCGAAAACAGCCGAGCTAAAAATTAATATTACAGCGGAACAAATACAAGTTTTTCTTGTTATCACAAACAAATAATTAACATTTTAATGTCAGACCTAAAACCTGCGTAATGATGATCTCAATTTTACAGCAACCATACTAATATTAGCAAATTTTAAAAGGCCCTATTGATTTCCCATACAGTTTAATTCAAAGGTTGCAAACCATGAATATATGGGAACCTAACTATTCTTTAATATGAGCGGTGCCCAAATTTTCTGTCATATAATCTCAGACCAAAGATACCAAATAACGTTTACCTTCACCCTCTTGTAAGGACCAGTGTCATTTTTATATTGAGTTCATAGCAACAGAAGTTACATACCGTATTTTACCATGTATACCGCGCAGTTTTTTACCTCAAAGTTTCCCATTAAAAAGTTGATGCGCGTTATACATTGATACGAAGCAATCCTGATTGAAAAATTGCGAAAAAATCATTTCCATAACGTAAATGAGCACAATAGCCACAATTTTTTTATTCAGAAAACTACACCCTATAATCTTATAGAGTGAATAGGCCGTTGTCGGAACAACAAAAAAGTCGGTAGCGGCAGAAATGAACGGGTTGCAACAGTTTTTACAAAAAATAAAATGTTTGAATAAAATATTCAAACATGTCTTTGTCTTTGTTTGTGTGTGTGCACTTCTTCATTGGCAGCCAACGTTGGGCTTTTGACCACATACCAGATACATGTTGCTGGTAAAGGAAGGTGTCAACAAGTTTTTTTCGCGGGTATTGGTAGGTGTGACTTCTGGTTGTTTTCCAGTTTGGTCTAGATTTTTAGCGGCTTCATGTACATCACATTCATGCCTGTGCAGTGCGACAAACAATAACCCCGGTTGACCATTATAATAGATGAGCAGTTTTACGTCAATACTGACATCTCAACGACTGTAGCCTTTAAGATAAAGCGTAATTTACATAAAAAGTTTCCACTTTAAAACAAAGCACTACGAGTTTTTATACATCTTCAAATTAAAAGCCCATGCTTTCCCCGAGGAAGAATTACATGATGTACATGATTTCTTATTTTCATGTTTTACATGAAATGCACGAGGACTGTTAATTTGTTGCTGGAAAATTACAAAATTGTCAGAAAAATATAGTGCTATGAAACCCATGCTTCATATCATAATGACGCTTCCTATTGTTGAATACAAATTTAAACTTTTCAATGACCCGGATTATTGATTGCGCAATAGTAAAATGGCGGCCATTTTCGGTCTTTTTGCCAGTTTTTTTGGTCTGAAATTCTTTTTTTTCTCCATTTTGGCTTTTAAAAATTGGGTGCACATTATACATGGGTGCGCAGTATACATGGTAAAATACGGTAAATTACATGCTATAAGGAAAACTAATAGAAAATGTTGTTATCTATATACAATTCAAAGAGTGTAAAACAAATTTACTGGCACCACCCCAGATTACTTGTATTAAAACCCCTGATTTCGATCTCTCTGGATTTTACTTAAATTGTATAAACTAACAATTTCAATAATAAATGCTCATGGCTATTTGTTGCTGCCGTTTTTTAAACTACTGATGTTGGCACCTGACAATTTTCTTCTTACAAATTACTGCATACATCTGAATGTATATGAGCCTTGCTCTGTGAAAAGGGGGTTTAATGCATGTGCATAAAGTATTGTCCCAGATTAGCTTGTGCAGTTCGCACAGGCTAATCAGGGATGACACTTTACGCCTAAACAGGATTTTTGTCAAGAAGGGTCTTTCTTTAAATGAAATAAAAGCGGAAAGTCTCGTCCCTGATTAGCCTGTGTGGACTGCACAGGCTAATCTGGGACAACACTTTAAGCACATGCATTAAGCCCCCTTTTCACAAAGCAAGGCTCAAATATATGATAGAAGTCTGTAACCATTGTTACCTGTCTTGCTTTCTCCACTGCAGCCTCTGTTTCCCATCCGTAGGCGTGTGTCCTTGAATGTGGGTTGCCATAGTAACTGACCAAGTAAGGAAGCATTGCATCCAGTACTCTGGGATCCTTCAGAAAGACAAATTAATGATTTTTAGATTATGATCATGAGTCCCATCCATAAAGCACATGAAAAACACTTAGATACCTAAACTCTAAACTATATTGTGTGAGTATTTGTACAATATGTATATCCTTTTGAAAGAATTACTGATTACTGAGTATTCTTAGGTCAGTAAGGCTGACTTTTACTCATGTTAACATCACAAAACAGATTTTAATGGTAATTTAGAAGGTTCATCAAATGATATTCTATATATATTCACACTGTTCATGATTTGCAGGCCTTATAAATTCCAAATATGTTTTCAGCTAAAAATATGTCTCAGTTTGTTTGTTACCAATGGTGTGGTTGCCTGTGCATCCAGATACAAAGGTCGCAGCTCTTTGTCTGGCATGTCCTTACGAACATTGGAAAAATCTGTATGTCTTGCAGTTGGTAAATCTACAAAGGTGAAATTTATATGTCAGGGCTTTCCTTTGACCCGAGCTCCCGGGTTTTGACGCTTGAAAATTACAGAAGACCCTTCTTTGACTCGTGAGAAAATTACGTCATGCGTCACATTTGACCCGGGGGAATATACCGACTTGCGTCAACGAGATCAAAAGTTGTTAAGACTAAGCGATAATTGGCTTGGGGCGGAGTATCTCTTTTGGAAGACGCTAACCGTTATCGCCCGTTTCCAATCATTGAAGCACAAGTCCGCCCAGTAGGCGGAGTTTGGCCCATTGAGAAATCTAATAATGACCAATTAAAACACTGCTGGTTCGATGACACGTGTATCAACGTTCCATTATTTATCAAAGCGTTTGTTATCAGCTGTTTGCGGAAAAAAAGACATGTATCTTAAACCCACCAAAACAGAATGGACTCACCCGCGTCAGTTTTAATAATATCCAATATATAATAACATAAACAATACACTGTAAAGCATATTTTGAAAAAAACTTCCACAATATGTCAGAATGTATTTCCAAAGCTGAATACACCCAACCCTGTTTTACTTCATGTTTGCACCGTTCAAAGACGCGCGAAAGTTATGCTGGTATATGTACTGTCTACAACGTCACATTACACGCTTTGCAGCAGAGTTGCTAAAAATAACCATAGAATCACTGACCTTGTGGCAAAGTGAAAAATTTGGATGCTGCATGACAACATAGGCGTAATAATTGACCATTTAAGGCGGCATAGAAAAAAACGGCGTGTTTGTCGCACGTCTTCGGTGAACATGGCACATGAAATAATTAAAGGGTGTCGGAATTTTTTATGGGATTAAATGCGGAGACATTTCACTCAATCGGTGAGTAGAAATAATTTAATTTCCAAGCGAAACGGTCAAACAGATTTGTTGGATAAAGTGTTATTGTTAGTAAGTCGGAAAGCGTGTGTAGAACGCCAATTATAAAACGTACTTTAAATGACAGTGCTCCTAACACCCCCAAACGTGCGAAAGTAGATGTGAGCGACACTCAAAAGTAAAAATAAAATTCAGGAGTGAATGGTTGAAAGAATATGAGTGGCTGCAAGTACAGCAGAGTGAGGATGACGATAAGACACTCATGTTCTGTTCATTTGTTGTTTATTGACTGGAATATAAAAAATAAATGTTTATATATTTGTTAATTTGTTGCTTTTTATATATTCTATCTCAGTAATTTGTTTAACATACAAAACATCATTGACTCTCCTGCGTTATAATTATGACTCATACACATTTCATTTTGACTCTTGAAAATATGGTCCCAAGAGTCATTGACTCTTGAGATTTGAGGTCTAAGGAAAGCCCTGAATGTATCATTTTCACAAACAAATCACTGCAAAAAACATAACATGTATACAAAATATATGCAAAATGGAATTATTTCTAATGCATAATTATTATAATTCATATAAAATCATTTTGTAAACATGATGGCCCTGAAGCGCTCACCTAAGTTCAAGGAATACCAATTGTCGAAGACTTGACCTTATGACATAGTTTTTTACCCCACTTGACTTATATTTAAATATGGCCCTCATATTGTTAAGATAAACATCATGACCAAGTTTTATCAATATGAGTCATAAATGTGGCTTCTGGAATGGTAAAAAGGGTTTTCTAAGATTTGACCTGGTGACCTAGTTTTTGGACACGAATGGTCCAGATTCTAACTCAGCCTAGATATTGTCAAGGTTAACATTCTACCCAAGTTTCATTAAGATTGACTCACTGATTGAGAGATAGATGTGTCTTCTATCAATGTTTTTATAAGAATTGACCTGATGACCTAATTTTATTGTTTATTAGGCAAGTTTTTTAGCAATCAATGAATTTAGTATTTTACTAATTTGAAAAATATCCTATCACTGGTTACCAATACGGTACCGTAGGGTTTATAAGCCTGTGTTGGCAAATGACAACACAACATCCCAATAAATGAGCTCAGAACTTATAACGCGGTTCCGTTTAAAACGCGGTCTTGTGGCTCAGACCATGTCATCTGCGTTAGATTACAGTGTCTATGCTTGCATCACAATAACTCCATTAGTTGTCGAGACCTTAAGCCGAAAAATTGTTTTATTTTTAATTGAGCTTGATCACACCTTTCCCATGGGCAATCCCTGGACATAAGGAATCTATGTATCACGTTTAACTACAACTTCCCAATAGATTTCTTAATTATTGAGTATGAACAATTCCTCAATATCTACTATCTGTGACCTTGAACTTGACTCCACACACCCCATACAAATTCATTTTTTCTAAATCTAGCCAATAATTTGTCAAAATATTGACGATTTAAATTCAATTTTTGTTGTTATGTCCAAAAAATGAACATTAAACTATGCTAATGTTATTATATAACTTATTAATGTGTAAGAAAATAAAAAAAGTATGGTTAAGCGATGTAAAAGATCAAGTTAAAATTTAAGCGTAGGTTATTTAAGTGTTTTGTAACCTAAGGCAAAAGGCTTTCCCCACCCACGGCCTTGGCAATAGTTGCATAATAGCGAAATTTTATAATATTTTCGAACCATGATACAATGCCTTGCGGTTTGATCTGTTAGATGGATGACACTCGGCACTGATCCTGATTAATCCAATACGGCAACTTCTGCTGCCATGGCGTATACCAACAGAAAACATTCCGAAAGTTGAAGTCTTGTTCTAAATAATAGACAAGCGAGATGCCCGATTGAATCCGAATGAATTTGAAGAATTTAGTTACGAATTACTTATTAATTGGTTCATTCGATTTTTGTGCGTAGAACACTTAAATTGGTTAATATAAAACTGATAGCAACTTAATTAAAATAAGTATTATGAAATAAATGCAAGATCATTAAATTCGAAACTATGGTACAGTTAGCTAAAGCTGGTTGCAAATCCAACCAAAAAAAAAGGAAAACAGAGCTACCGAGTAAATGGCACTCACATTTTAAGATTTATGGTTTAATGGTTGAAGCCATATTCGTGCAGTATGAACCGATTTCATCTATTTAAAGACGTGATTTCGAAAATCGTTGCAAGAAACAGTTTCGCAGCGGGACTCGAGTCGAATTGCCAAAACCTTTACCTTACACATCGCAGACATTTGACCTCTGATCTGTATCCAAAACTTTCAAGACAGCAGGTATCATGGTATCTTAGATATCATGAATATTACAGTGGGGAAATAAATGATGGTGCCTTGAAGTCATTCATGACCAACAAGTTGGCATCAAACAACCCAATTGAAGACCGTGCAGCTGAAGTTCGAGTTGTTCATTCGGATGGAAGAACAAATGAGTATTTGTTTGGAGTTTTTGATGGACACGGAGGCTGTGCTTGTGCTCAAATTCTATCAGAAAGACTGTTCAGCTACTTAGCTCTAATGTTATCTCCAAAAGATTCGCTTGCAAAAATTCAATTTGAGAAAATAGACCCATGTAAGGATCTTATCTACCGATTTACACACAAGGACTATTATCATAGTCAAGATATGGAACATCTTTATAGAGTTGCATTACAGCGCCTTGCAAGAGATTTGTTATCTTCTCCAAATGATGACTTCACTGTTGCAGACATCATGAAAGCTGCATTTTTGCGATTGGACGATGACATACTTGCAGATGCTATTCCAAGTGAAGGCAATGGGGAGATCGATATAGAAACATTGTCACTTGCATTAACAGGGTCATGTGCTAATTTGGCATACTTAACTGGCACAGATCTTTATGTAGCAAATACTGGTGATTGTAAAGCGGTTCTTGGACACCACATTGGTGGAGAAGAATGGATTCCCATTATGTTGTCATATGAACATGATGCAGAGAATGAAAAGGAAGTTACAAGAATATGTAGTGATCATCCTGGAGAAAGTGACACAGTTATAAGAAATGGCCGTTTGTTAGGTGACCTGGCACCATTACGTGCATTTGGAGATGCTAGGTACAAATGGCCATCTGCTGTTATGAAGCATGCGTTGAAGATTTTCAACCCCAATAGTATTAGCATGTTTGGAGAAAGTTTAATTCCTCACAATTATAAGACTCCCCCATATTTGACTGCTGAGCCTGAAGTTGTACACCATGCGCTGAGTGCACGAGACAAGTTCATGATTATTGGATCTGATGGACTGTGGGAACTTCTGAATCCACAGCAAGTTGTTGATCTGATTGCTGCTCACATGGATGACCGGCAGATTAATTCACAGTTTGTAGTTCCACAAGTTGAAATAACTTTGAAAGAAATAAATGATGTCCTTAAAGTACGCAAGAAGATACTTGCCAAAACGCCGGAAGATGAAAACGTCGCCACCCATATATTGCGAATGGCATTAGGCCCAGATCATACACAATTGTCGCAGTATTTAACAATTCCACCCAATATTGTAAGGAATTATAGGGATGATATTACAATTACAGTTGTGTATTTTGATACGGACTACATCGCTAAAAGGGTTGATTAATACCTACATGATGATGGGTTTAAGTTTTGTGGTATTATTTAGTTGGAATTTTGTTTGAACAAATTCTTGAAAAAAATACTCATAGAAGGTACAATAAAGTTATTGTTAATCAAGATACTAATTTCTTGTAGATATTAAAATATCATGTGTATCTGCAGTTAAGGTTTATTGTTTTTAATTGAGTTCAAGTTAATAAATTTATTGAAAATATTAATACAAATTCTTACTGTGAGCATTTAATGATAATGTTTACTTTTTAGATTACAATTAATTTGTATCATATGCAAAAGACATTTTATTTATTTTTCTTTTTTAACACACAAAGGTACAGTACTGCAACCAGGGCAATAAATGTTTTTGTGAATACAGTATAACATACATACATTGCGATTGATCACAGATCACATGAAGCACTTCTTGATTATGGCCCTTGTATTATATATAAACAAGCAAGTTCGTTAAATTGATATCCCTTGCCAAATTCAAAATTTTGTGACAGACGTACGGAGGATAAAAAAGGTCAAATTAGCTTTGTCTGCCCTATATTTCAATTAGTTTTAATTGTATCATTGAAGCATCAGTTTTAGTTTATGTGCCATTCATCATCACATTGCAGGGCCCTCAATCTGTCAAATCCACGGCCGAAATTCGGCCGCATCCCCCCCCCCTGAAAAGTATACTTTTTTCCCCTTTTTGGGGGAAAAATTCCCCCTAAAAAAAAATAAAAATAAAAAATTATAGATAGATGTGTCTCATGATTATTATATCTCAATTCTATTTTAATTTAATCTTGTCAAACATACTAAATTATGAAAAAAGCAATGAATATAGTGCAAACATGTACAAATGTTATAATTAGAGAGTAAGTAAAAAATCCCCCCAAAAGGGAAACGCCGCGAAAATTCCCCCTGCTATGGGTAGCGACCCGCTTCCCCTAAAATGGATTGAGGGCCCTGCATTGGGAGTGGGTACTATTTCTTGCCTGCCAATCATGTTATATCCATAACTGCCATTGGCTTCTTTGGGAGGGGTTGCTTCCTAGACAAAAGGGTAACTGCCTCTTGGAACGGTCAACCCCTGTCTCATGGTGACTTTCTCAGAAAACTTGACGGCTATGGTGTTGTCTGAGCTGAGTTTGTAAAGGATCATTGTGATAAACGTGACTGACAGTTGTTAGGGTAGTTTTCCTTATAAAATCTGTTTTTATTATGACTATGTTTAGTTCCAATCATTAGTTTTTAGGTCTACTGTAGGAATTCATATAGCCTGATTTTCAAAAATTAATTAGCATGGCTATTCTCTTCAGATTTTTGGGTTTGTTCATTAAGTCTTTGTTTTTGATGGTCCTTTTGTTTCATTCCAAAATTTACTTAATAAAATTATGGTTGTGAGAACTTTTTAAGCTTTATTGTTTGCAATCCTATGTTTGTTGAGTACTGTGTTTTATTTGACTTGCCTGATTGGAATGTTATTTAACTTCCCTCAATAACCATTTATTCTTCAAACATTGCTTTTTCGTGTGGTCAGAGTTATGCCGTTATTGAGGCGGTCATCATCTATTTTTCACAGCATGATATTTCCACACCTCACTTATATTAGATAGGAATGAATAACTTGTGAAGAACTTATGCTGCATACTACGGGGTATATTATACCATTTCATTAAGTGATATGATAATATCTGTATATACATTCAGATTATTTGACAGATGCTCAACTGTACAGTATTAATTCACTCGATTTTACTTTTAATGTCTTTTATCATTTAAGTGGCTCGTTCAAGCTATTCTAAGTATAAACCGCAAAGAAAGAAAAACAAAATAAGTTGCTCCAATTAGGTTTTGCATTGCAGTCAAAGGGGACTAGCTGTATTAATCCTAAATTTCACTATTAATAAGAGTTTTCTCCCATGTTCCATGAGCTTAATTCATGAAAATGAAAATATTGAAGAGTCAAAGTAAAAAATGTTTGAAATTCATAGAAGCTTAAAACATATTTACCTGATGCACAAACATTTGAAATAATACTGATATTACATTTTTAGTTTTGAAATATCATTAATATGTGATAAAAAAAATACAAAAGTCCAATCTGTCGATTTATACATCTGAGAACTGGTAGCTCTTAACCTCCGAAATAACAACACCCAAAACAAGGAAGTTAGAAACGGTAAATTAATGCGCAATTCAGTGTATAGGTAAATGTAAAAATCGGATTTCTGATTAATATGCTAGGATTTTAAATTCACAAGCAACAAGTTTCTTTTTGTGTTCAGTCAGTGTGAAATTTGATTTTGAAAGTTAACAAATACTTTTTACTTAGTTTTTTCAAAACAGGTTTTTAAATGACCATAATAATGTGAAATTATGCATGTTTTGGTTTCACTAAATTTAACATTATAACATGTTACTTTTCAAAGATAAATGTAATGTCATTTATTGAATATTTTACTTCTGTTTTTCATACTCTGTTGCCAGCAGATTGCTTTCCGGTCTGCATGTGTTTCATGTTAAAGAGGAGATTAAGTTTTGGGCTCATTTTAACCTACCTTTTATTAGACATTAAAAAGATTTGGATAAAAGAAGAACTCTAAGGTTAAGTTCACACTTGGAGGTCACAGGTCAAATTTGGCCATCAAATGTCGTGTCCTGTAATTTTGTTATTTATCGTGCAATTTAAATATCACCCGTTTCCCTACCTCACAGGTCAAGGTCATGCTTAGAGGTCACAAGTATAATTTGATACAACAGCTTGTGTTTGACATAAGTTTCTATTTTAAGACAAAAGTGGAATATGGGGGCATCTGTTTCCTATTGAGGCATGTCTTGTTTTAACCTGTATCTTGTCACTGTGATAAATACTGTTGTTTCCTGGAAATCCAGAGTTTCCCACCAAACGTCTTATCACTGTTGGTACTGTCTATACATTTGTTTATTTATTTGTGTTACTTGTTAGTGCGTTTATTTAAATGATGTTCTTTCGCAATAAAATCAATGGTGTTGAAAGATCTGATGGTGTTCTCTCATTTCTGTCATCATTTGCTGACCTGAGTATAAAGAGATCAGTGAGTTCTTGGTTAACCCTTTGCATGCTGGGTAATTTGTCGTCTGCTCAAATTTCGTCTGCTGTATTTCTAAAATTAGCATTTTCTTCGATTTTTTTCAAAGAATACTATCAGAATAACAAACAGTTTGGATCCTGATGAGACGCCACGTTCTGTGGCGTCTCATCTGGATCCAAACTGTTTGCAAAGGCCTTTAAAATTCAGTTCCAGCGCTTAATGGGTTAAGGGACTTCTTTTGAGTTGTCCGAAAGCTTGCAGTGGTTTGTTTCATTCTCACTACAGAGACTGTTCTATTTCGCTCAGTTTTTCTGCAACCAACATATCATAAATGAAGTTGAATATAAGCAAGATTGGGTCACGACAACCTTAAATGTTTGAATTCAGAGGTATTTGGCCAAATTGTGTCTGGAATGCGTATTTGAAATGGCCTTTTTTAGACTGCATTTTAATTTAATCTTGACAAAAATCATGCAATTACCATGTATGGCAAATAATCTCACGGCAAGCTAGCTTTAGGTTGTTTTAAATACGACAGTTATTGCACTTGTTTTGAAAGGGATACATGCAAAAATGGATACATCAATGTTCTGTCAATGTTAACCAAACCTGCACTCCATAAACAATTATCATTGCAGAAACCCAACATTAACTATTTGAGCCATGATCTGGGAAAACAGGGCTTATTGAATGAACTTCAAAGAAAGTCTCTTCTTACTGAAAATTTTGTCTAGGCTAATCTTGGACGCTTCTTTATGCACATGCATTAATGGGTTCATGTACATGCACCAGAGTAATAGCCTCATGTTTCTGTAAGATGAAATATGATGCAGGAGAAAGGCCTCAATTCGTCTTCCAGTTTTGCTTGGGAACAGGGGAAATTGGATTTTGAACAATTGTGAACTTTTCATGCCATAATCTTTCAATGCAATTATATCGCTTCAAAGCTTATTTGTGTCGTGTTCTGAGAAAACTGGGCATACCGGTAATGCTTGTGCGTAAATTGTCATCCCAGATTAGCCTGTGCAGTCCGCACAGGCTAATCAGGGACGACAATTTCTGCTTATATGGAATTTCTCGTTTAAATGTCTCTTCTTAGCGAAAATCCAGTTGAGGCGGAAAGTGTCTTCCCTGATTAGCCTGTGCGGACTGCACAGGCTAATCTGGGACGACACTTTACGCAAATGCATTTTATGCCCAGTTTTCTCAGAAAATGACTCGTTTATGCAAACCAACGGAAAAAAAGTGATAAATTCAACTACCCAACTGGAATTGCTCATGACCGTGACCTGAACATAATCATCACTAATTAGAAGATTGTATTAACGTTCATGTATGACCTCATTGACCTGCCTGTCTGCACAATTTATTTTATTCATATGTGTGCTTTAAGCCACTTTGGCCCCATTGTTTTTACTAATGTTGTCTTGTTCTGTTTGGTACAGATTGTAAATGTGTTTACTTGTGTAAATAAAATGTTACCGATTGATATTATCATAAATGATCACTTTTGTGTTACATGCTCATTCTAAATGATTGAGTTGTTGGAGTTTCACTGCTATAAATACACATAATACTAGTATATGTGAAATATAGCCTTATGTAATTATGTTAATCTCATTATTGTATTAGTTTAAGCAATAATAGATGTGTTATTCACACAGTTGTCATAGTTTGCCAAATTATTGATTTGTGAATCATATAATTGCTTTTAAAATAAATATCATAAATAGATATAATAATAATAATAATAGGATTCTAGTATGCATATCATATGTTAAATTGTATTATTTTTTACATACAAGTATCTGTGTTTAGTGTGTGTGCAAAACTTAAGCAAGGCCTTTGCAAACAGTTTGGATCCAGATGAGACGCCACAGTGGCGTCTCATCAGGATCCAAACTGTTTGCTATTCTGATAGTATTCTTTGATTTTTTTTGAAGAAAATGCTAATTTTAGAAATTCAGCAGACAACATTTTAGCAGACGACAAATTTCCCAGCATGCAAAGGGTTAAGGCAATGACGTTTACATACTGTTAGCCCAATGTGGGGAACTTTTGTGACCGCTTTTTGTTCATCATGAGTTGTAAATCTTACACAAGAAAGTTTGTGAACAATCTGGAAGCCGAATATACTGGTATCGGCTTATCTTCATGAATCTTTGTCCGAACATCTGTACAGAATGTATCTGGGCCAAGATTAAAACTGGGTAAAGTGGGGTCAAGAGCTATGTTACTATGTTAAATTAAAAGAAAAGCTTTTTTTTCCGTATGAAAGTTGGTAAGTTTTTGTTTGCTTCATTTTTTTGTAAAACAATGATCAGGGATTGAGTACCATATCAATATTTTCAGATTCCTAGTATCATAAAATCAGTTGAGCGTCTTTAGGTCCCCTGGGTCCTCTTGGTTTTCAAGGCGTCCATACCTTGTTAACAGTTGGTAAACGTGTACTCCTTTTGTCTTAACATATGTAAATATCCATTAACAACATGTGTTTTGTAAAATATAATGATGTTTGTAGTGTGCTATTTTGCTATAACCGCAGTACAATTAAAACAAAAAAAAATTAGCTTGTAACAATAAATACCAATTGTCAATATGCAAATCCATTAAAAGGGTACTTCTTCTTGATCCCTGCTACACTTGAAGTCCGAAGACAAGGGCCAGACAAGTGGTTTTCTGGCTACCCCATACATTCTCCCTCCATATTTGGTAGTCGTACTTTTAGCTTTTTATGCCCCCTTCGAAGAATAGGGGGTATATTGTTTTGCACATGTCGGTCGGTCCGTCTGTCGGTCGGTCCGTCCGTTGGTCGGTCCATCCACCACATGGTTTCCAGATGATAACTCAAGAACGCTTAGGCCTGGGATCACGAAACTTCATAGGGACATTGGTCAGACTGGCAGATGACCCCTATTGATTTTCAGGTCACTAGGTCAAAGGTTAAGGTCACAGTGACCTGAAGCAGTAGAATGGTTTCCGGATGATAACTCAAGAACGCTTGGGCCTGGGATCAAGATACTTCATAGGGACATTGGTCATGACCATCAGATGACCCCTATTGATTTTCAGGCCACTAGGTCAAAGGTCAAGGTCACAGTGTCCTGAAGCAGTAAAATGGTTTCCGGATGATAACTCAAGAACGCTTAGGCCTGGGATCACGAAACTTCATAGGGACATTGGTCATGACCGGCAGATGATCCTATTGATTTTTATGTCAAAGGTCAAGGTCACAGTGACCTGAAGCGGTAAAATTGTTTCGGGATGATAACTCAAGAACGCTTAGGCCTGGGATCACAAAACTTCAAAGGGACATTGGTTATGCATGATGATGACGGCAGATGACCCCTATCGATTTTCAGGTCACTAGGTCAAAGGTCAAGGTCACACAATGGCTGCCACTACAACTGACAGCCCATTTGGGGGGCATGCATGTTTTACAAACAGCCCTTGTTACTAGGGAGGAAAACTCAGTATTTCGTGTTGAGATTTATGATTTTTTCCCTTTACTTGTTTTTAGACTTAAACACTTGTATTATTTGTTTAGTGTTGGAATGTGTTTTTTGTTGATGATTTAAAACTAATAAACCCGGTGTCTAGTATGAAGTCTTTGTTTTATGATACATGTGATCGGTACATTAAACTTAAGATTGTATTTCTCTGTTCATATTATTTTCCACAATGAACATACAGTTACATGTGATACTGTTATGTTGCATTTTATTATGTGCACTATTAGGCTAGTGCATAATACTATAGGGTGCTAAGATAAGAGCCGCAATGGAACGACAACGCCTGGGTCTACNTTCATGTTATTTGGTAGACGATCCATTGCCCACTTTACTTTTAGACAACTGAAATATTTTGTATATATATACATATGTGAAAGAGATATGTGGATATTAAATTTGCTGCCATATTTAATCCATGACTAATTTGTGGGATATTTCTTTATATTATTAGCATAGTACTTCACATGGTATACGTAAAGTAATCAATTTTCATGTAAGTTTATGTTCCATTAATATTAATAGCATTATATTATTAGCATAATAATCTACATAGTATTTGTAAAATAATCAATTTTCATATAAGTTTATGTTCCATAAATATTCATAGCGTAATAGCTGATTGCAACAATGTTACATAAATAATGTGTAGAATTGCAATTATTTTGTTTTCTTTTTTTGTTTTCCCACCACTGTCATGTATTATGTTAGATACTATTATTGCATTATCACTTTCTTTACACATGACCTTTTGATATGCATATTATAACATGGAGAATACTGACAATGTATAAGTCGTAATAAATATCTGTTCTGTTCTGTAAAATAAAATAAAAAAACTCAATGGAACATCACAATAAAAAATGATTGCACTTTGAAAGATTTACTGCAACATGTAGCGAAATGTTTACGAAACAACATAATTTACTATACATAAATGTAAGTTAAAAAAACACACCTTTTTACTAGTTACGGTAAAATGGCTATTTGTTTTTGATTATCATTATCATTTTTCATATAAACAATAAACATGACATAGGTATTGTTTTAGTTTATGTATAGATTAATCAATTGCATTTAAATGTGCCTTGTTTTGAAGCTTGTTACAACATATACACGTTAATTAAATAATAGAACACGTATTTGTAGTTAATTATTGGGACAATTTCTGTTTGTATGAATAATGTTAAACTTTTTGCATTTTTAAACCATAGGTTTGTAGAAATGTTATATATATTTGATGCAGTCGGTTAATATGATATTTTATCTGTCTTGTTGATTCTTTGCTACGCTTACATGTTGTGTTTTATGCAACTGAATGGTCCGTATTCAGTTTTATTAAATCACACCGTAGGTCTGTGAATTTTTAATCTGTTATTTGTCAACGTAACTTAGTAAAATAAAAAGAAATTATCAATTCGATGAAAGCAACATTGGTGTGGAGGTTGTATAACAGTATCAATCATTTACATAATAAATGTTTTTTTTATGTATTTTGGTTTAAAACAGCCCAATATTGCCTTTTGTAAAATGCCAATCCAATTTAGAAAACACGTTAATCAGACATATAACTGATGTAAAATATAAAATATTGGTGTTCATTGAATTATTATTTGATATGTTTCTTAAACAAATGCAATTTCATTTTATTTTATTTTATTTTGAGTAGTTTAAGCTTCCACGGAGAGGTCAATTTAAGTGTTATGTATATGTATTTATATGATAGTTTTGTTACAAAGTGGTATATTAAACTACAAACCTGAATTTTCGGTTTTGTTAGAGGTACTTAACCATACAGTGTACCTACTCATTATTAAATGTGCAAATACATTTATATGTGTATTGAGAAAGGAAACCACGACAAGATGGTTAGAGTGCATTATGGTTTGACACTTGTTATGTGGGAGTGCTCTTTTTTTTTAAAGCAAGGCGCTTTATTGTAATAATTCATCCGATTTTGTTTAAATAGTGTATGTGTTCTCCTGTAAGATATTAAACTATGGAAGTTTACATACAAACTTACTATCCGTCATGTGAAATAATATTTGCACTAATTTGGTGTATTGATATGTACGTTATAATATGTATTTTTTATTTTTTTATCGGTTTAAGATATATCTAAAAGGTACTGATTTAAAAAAAATGGTATTGCGTTTTGGTTGTGCGGCTTTTCGATCATTTAACACTATTTGAAAGGTGAATTTGATATATGGAATGAAATTGCTGTTTTGGAAGCAGGTTTAAGGGATGTCTTTATTTTAGGACTATGTGTGAATACGTATAAAACTTTCAAAATAACTAAATGCCAGCGGCACTATATCCAACAGTAAAAGATGTATATGTTATTCAATCGAAGTTACTAATGTTCCAATAATAACAACTATTGTGTTTGGAGGTTAATAGCAGTTCTAAGATGTTAAGTATCCTGTGTATGCACACCTGTTTCGAAACATGTTTTGAGAAATGCCCATGACTCAAATTCGACAATTATTTAATGATACAGTGCATGTTGCCATCGTATTATTAAAACAATAGCATAGTTTCATCTTGACATTTGTCAGATCATATACAATGTATGCATCGAATATTTTTTAAGACTGTTTATAATGAGTTTTGATAGGCATATTTTGTAACAATATACACGTATGTATCAATGCTCGAAATACACTTATTTTATATGTGTTCAGAAAATTATAATCTTGTCGTCGTAAGTTAAGTCGTTGTTTGATAGCTATTTTCAGTCATGATGGTAATTCAGACGTATAGGTTAAACAAATATGCATACAATTGTTATGGCACGTGTTTGTGTACAAATGTTTTGTATTTTTGATACGCTATTTTATCGAGTTGTCGTGATCATGATCCCTTCATCATCAGAAGTAGAGTATCATTGGTGTATAAAATGTGGGTCTTAATGTCGTCCGTAAAATACATAAAACGTCTATGCCAAATGTACAAGAAACTTGTAATGCTATTCGGTAATGTCTTCTACATTATAGATTTTTGTATTTGAGAGCCTGACAAGACAAGTTGATTTTATTAAAAAAAAGTTATAAGAACGCGATTGTTATTATAACGGTTCTATCATTACACTATTTTGTCCTAGATCACGTAAGCTTTATTTACGAGATTTATTTAGTGCTGACTGATTCATAACATTCAACCGATCCAAACTTCATTCGTGTATACAGTTTTATTCTTCAGATGTCATAATTATCAAAACTGTTCCAACAGTGGGTGGGGGCTGGCACTTTCAGCGCAACCCATCTCAGCACCCAAAGTACCGGTCAAGCCGGAGTGATGTGGGCCATTNGGCAATTTATCGGGTGAGCGCTTTTTGCAGCAATCACCCTATTGTTGTGTAATAACTCATTGAATGCATGCGTACTTCAAATAATAAATAAAATAAATGAAAACTTTAACTTTGTCCATGTATTCTTTTTTTTCCAAACAGTATGCCAAAGTCGCTTGTAAGAAATTTGTTTCTCCACCGCACCAACTATAAAACCGGATCATGGTCTTTTTGCCCTCAGAGTAAAGTCGTTTTGTGTGTTTCGTAATGGAGATATTATGAGCTTAACTGTGCATTTATTTATTGTGATTTATAAAATCGGTGTTCACAAAACCGAATGTATGCTTCAAAAATAAAAACCGTTCATCGGAGTGAAAGATCGAACAATGTTGTTTACAGTATGGGAAATGAGATTCGTTTTATGAACGAATGAATCTGAATATATTGATTGTCAATGGTCAGAAACGATAATGAAATGACTATTAAAGACAGCACACCTTTTTACAATATTATCACGCCTACATATTTATTATCAGCGAGGTTAAAAACCTCAATCTACAGTAACGCAAGGTCTGAACTGAAGAATACATTTTAACATTCCTGTCACCAGTCCTTCTATGTATGTTTATAGTGTCCCATTTTCACACGCAGCACCGTGTTGCGTGTACTTAAGTACACGGCACAATTGTATAACACGGTTGCATATTTGTTTCATCAGTGAAACCTATTGGACCGTTATAACGCAGACTCCTAACGTCGCACACTGCTATAAAACACAATATAAACAATATTATTCACGCGCATTTGAAGTCGACTGTATATTACATAAACGCTAAAAATCGGGTCTGTGTTCGCCGGTCTTTCGAAATGACTAACTTTCCATTTTGAAATGTAATATTGCAGGATATATTGCACTTTTTATTGAAATATATTTTCATAAAATGCTTCATCCACAGAAACAATTTATGTACTATTCCGATTGCGTATGTGAATGTCAACACACTCACTTCCATGTTTGACTTCACACACAGCTGAATGACGCAATCAATAGAGTGTGTCATACGTATGTCCAGTTTGGCGATTATTTTTAAATTAGTGCAATTACTTGTTTGAACAACTGACTCGATAGCCTACGCTTTTGATTCATTTTATGTATATGTGTTTATGCGTTTAATTGATACTTTACATGTATGATTGAAAAGTTATCTTTACATAATTATTTAGTACATTTTGATGAGTGTGGACATTTAGGTTACCAAGGATGAGTGTGGACATTTAGGTCACCTAGGTTGAGTGTGGACATTTAGGTTCCTAGGTTGAGTGTGGACATTTAGGTTACCTTTGATGAGTGTTGACATTTCGGTCACCTAGTATGAGTGTGGAATTTGAGGTTACCTAGGTTGAGTGTGGACATTTAGGTTTACTAGGATGAGTGTGGACATTTATGTTACCTAGGATGAGTGTGGATTTTTTTTTATAAAAACATTTAGTTATATGATGAAATAATAGGCTCGGAATAATATCATGTGATTGTACAAACGCTTCTAAATTTGTTCCTGCAAAATTCTCACTCACTATCAACAAGAAATAAATAAACTCTAAAATTCGATCTCGCTACTGCTCGGTTCAATATCAACTGACAACAAATAAACCTCCACATTCGATTGACTGACAAGAGTTGTGTATATGATGTCTGTCTGAACTCCAATATTTCACCCACAGGGTAACACAGCAATCAATCAGAGAGTCACATCGCGTATCCCCCGATGAGTTCATCTGTCTTAACGAAGAGATGCGCCAATTTATTCATCTAATTCACTGATGTGCGTTTTCATAAGTAGGCGGACGGCTAAGAAATGATCGTATCGACAATTAGTAGCAGACAATCCAAAGGTTTATGTATTGTGCAAGATGTCTTTCATAATATTCCATGCAACTAAAATTGCAAATACTTTTTTTTGCAGAAGTGCAGAAGTGTAAGACTTTGTAAAAACAAGAAGCAAATAAATCCTAACATAATTAAAACTTTTATTAAAAATATTGTTGCCATCTTACAAAACTAAATATATATACCGTCTCGACATCGGTACAAATTAACAAAATAAAAAGTAGATAAAGTTTAATCAGGAGTTTGTATAAAATAATAAATAAATGCGACATCTGGTAATAAAAGAAGCGGGTGTTTTCGAAGTTTAACAGTTGTTTACTAAACTTAAAGTTGGAATAAACTCTGAAACGCTCACTGCATCCTTTTTGTTTTAGAATATATTTAATGATTTGCTCTATAGTAGTCATTTAATTAAACCAAACCACACACAGTGACACCATGCAATTCATCTACATGCACATTTGTAAAACTCATCCCATAATATTGCATTTATCCAACAGAACTATCACTCCTCATAACAATAATTATAACAATGGCTCACTGGGCCTTCCAGCCTTGGGGGTCCCTAGAGGAAATGCTCACTAACGCAAAGTGTAAATATTCATTCACTGTGACACGTTCATTACCGAATAAATATTCTTTGCGATGCAATGAAGCTGCTACAAGGCTACTAATATCAGAGTTTATGAACTAGTCAGTTATTATTCAATCTTTTGCACACATGTGTAAACCTGTATAGTCATGTCGTTTTAAAGAGATGACCCGAGATATGCAAAAAGGTAAATATGTAAAACAATATTTGTGATGACTTTTCAATTTCGAGTTTATATACATGTCATAGCAACAGAAGTGTTACAATGCATACACAAGTGTATTATAATACAATGCTGTTGATATTAATCGTAAATCAAAAAAGAATAATTATAACTATAAAACTTCCGATGCTTTTATAATATGCTTCTGTAATATACATACTTTTTGTGCAATTCATTAGTCTTGCAAGCGAAGGCGAAGGGTTTTATATGAGTGAAAGCCTACCTATAAATATTGTATTCGAAATTCGGGCCGTCTTTTGTATATTTGAGGGCCATATTATATAAGTTTAGGTACTAGTCGATTAATTATTGTGACAAATCCAATCTTAAATGCGTAATATTTCGAAATTGTCGCTTATAAGTATTAAAATGTATTTCTTATCAATCGTCAAGGGGTGATGGGTCAAATCAAAACCCTCTGCACAATGTCTGGTAGTTTTTGCCCAAGAAAACGGAGAAAATCTCTAATCAATTGTACTTAATAGGTAAGGCATGTTTTATTTTAATATTTCCGTATTTTTTTTTAACTGGTTACTGTTTGTTTAATATTTACTTCTATTTATCTAATGTATTTAGTATTAATCCTCTAATGCATTTCAATATTTCATCATATAGCATTACATTTATGTTTTTATTGCAATTCCAAGTTTGTTTCAAACTTGCCAATATCCAATAGAAGACACTAAACTGGAAAAAAAACACGTCAATGTCAATGTCTAAGCAGTAATGATGGCATGTGAAACTATCAAACTAATAAGGGACTGTTGCCCAGAAATTTCATCAGAAGACAACATTCTATTAAAGATGAAACGCTGATCTTGGTAACTGTGACACAGTCATCAGCAGTTCAGGTGTCTGTCCGGCATCAGCACTCTACTTGCTACCCTCCGATGTATCCCGGTCACCGCGACGTTTGGGAGTGCTAAAAACCTCGTCGTATGCATCCACTTCCGGGAGCTCGACAGGGTAGCGTCTGAACGCCGTAAAAGAGTCGAAGCTGGCGCTAGGTGGCGTCACAGACGGCATTGGAGCGTTCATATAGCCAATAACTCTACGCATCTCGTCCAATGCGTTCGCTTGCATCATAATGTAATTCTTTGACAGTAAATGGGTGGCAATCTTCGACAGCTTTCGTACCGAGGGACTATGTGCGTACGGTATGACAGAACGCAACTCATCCAAAGCGTCGTTCAAATCATGCATCCGGTGCCTCTCACGCGCATTAATATTCAGACGGACTACTTTCTCGCCCTTCGGTTTTCGTTGTTTCATTTTACCACTCAACTCATTATCTTCATAATATTGTCCAAAACTCTCAGTCTCCGTTTCCGTTCCACCAGTGTTGAAATCGTAGTCGACATACCCGAAATTGTTCTGTTTACTCTTGCTTAATATATCCAACATTAGAAAGTCACCCTTTCGTTCATCACTTTAGGGACCACGTGATCCTGTTAATCTGGTAGTGACGTCGTCATCATCGGCATTAGCAGCAGTTGCAGATATATGGCCTTTCTTCAGAATATCCCCTATAATAAATAAATAAATAAAAATAAAAATAAATAATACTTATACTAATAATAATTCTAATAATAATACTACTACTACTACTACTACTACTAATAATAATAATAATAATAATAATAATAATAATAATAATAATAATAATAATAATAATAATAATAATAATAATAATAATAATAATAATAATAATAATAATAATAATAATAATAATAATAATAATAATTATAATAATAATAATAATAATAATAATAATAATAATAATAATAATATTAACAATTATAATAATAATAATAATAATAATAATAATAATAATAATAATAATAATAATAATAATAATAATAATAATAATAATAACTAAACTCTTTATATAAACACAATGCAAAACAGTTTTTAAGTATAACGCAACTTATGTTTTAATGTTAACATCTGGCAAGTCAGTTAATTCATATTTTCACAAAAGTTATCTTTAAATATTTAAAACTTATGCTGGTCTTACAACGCCATATATTACCACCGTAATTTCCTTTTAAGCTTTGCAGTTTACGTTCCCTACTCCGACAGATAACCAGTTCACCAATATGTAAATCAAATGGTGAACTTAACAGCGTCTTTTCATGCCTGTGTGTTTCTTTATTTCGCGTCGCTGGATAGTGTTAAAGCTCGAGATGCTATCGGAAATTGATACAAACTTCGCAGCAAATAAAATAAGGACAGATTAATTGGACAATTTGTAGCGCGTGCCTTAAATGATATTCGTCATTGGGCGGGATGGTTGAACGGCGCTTTGTGCCATCTTAATTTGCATATTTCCAATAAGTGAAACATTAGGCCAGACTTTTTATATGATTGAACTGCTTTCCGATCTGAGTCTGAAGTTAATATTTTGGTACGAATAATAACATTAATTGTGGGCGTAGTATTTGAAATAATTACTATTGTCCTTTTAATTATTTAAACCGGTAATGATAAAGAGCAATTAAAACTGGTACATAGAGAATAACTGTTGTTTTCTGTGTGTTTATGCGTGTGTGTTTGAGTATTTTAAGCCGTTTTCAACATAGTTTCAGTAATACTCAAATATTTGTGTTAAATTTAGTATTACTCAAATATTTGTGTCAAATTCAGCAGGGAATAAATTAAGGGTCATGTCAAGCCCATGTCAAGAATTGTCTGTACTTTTTAAACAAACATTTTGTAATTGTATAAAGACAATCCTTTTTAAAAGAAACACGCATTTGAGATGTTTGTCCGCATCAGGGAATATCAAACTGGTCGACAGATGGTCGCCTTAAAGGACCCGATTCACAATAGGCAGGAATTTAGCCGTTAAGATACTTAACATAAATTAATAACTAATTAAATTCATTTTAAGAGAGGATTGATCATGAAAAAGCCTATGAGGGCTTCAGATGGCATTTCCCTGAAATATAAAAACAAACTTATAAAAAAATATTTTTTTACTTTTCACACGTGTATTAATCAACCAGCAATAAAATATTGCACGAAGAGTTCGGAAAAAAGTACATACAATGCTTAACAGATTTTTCGATAAAGTGTTCCAGATGGATTCAAATTCGTGACCACAAAATTCGCGAATTTTAATTAACATCAGCAACGATGTTGTATTAGCGTTTGGTGTTGATATGAAATAAAATATTGTTCTCTAGGTTTTAATTGAATAGAGTGACACCAATAAATAGATCCAACTCGTCAAAACATTTAAGGTGTTTTAACATGTTTTCTAGTAGAAATGGTAGATGGTGACGGATGAACTGGTTTTGGTCAAGTGCGGAAGTCGCAGTCTCAGTAGCGTGAGGCCAGCGTTAATTAAACCGAGTTCAAGGGCAATTGGGAATCAAGGTAATGCATGTGTTAATTTGATCAGGGCATGTGAATTTTGCAAGAAGACTTGAACTGAACAAGGGAATAAGAGCAATGCTCTGCAAATAGCTGTAATGCTAGTAACAATATTAAGGTATTTTAAAGTGAGGAAGCAGCAGACATCCATTAAAGAGAGCTGGTGTTTAAACGTCCATATTTGACATTAATAAGTTAACAAAGAACTTTCCGGTGGCTAGCTCAATTCAAGCATTGTACGCCATGGAATACTTCTTTTTCTATAAAAAACACACTCCAAAACGTATTTTTTGTTTATAAAATACAAAAGAATGCATTACAACTCGAACCCAATAAGTGCAAGGATCGAGTTATTTAATCACATTACTTTAACTTTTGACGAAACAAAACAACAACAAAACAACAACAGCAATGCAATACCAGAAAACTACACTAAATAAGTAAAGAACGTGTATACAATTCATGATTTATTCTCGCTTTATCAGTTCTGCATATAAATTCTATTTTGAGATCATCAAAATAAATACGGTGTGCATATGTCACATGGCCTACGATACGATTATCTTTAAGCCGTCATATTAGTCAAAAACCGATAGGTTTGTTGGTACGAGTATCTCGAAAAAGATTCCTGGATACCTCACTTGGCCTGAGTAAATAATTATTCAGTTAATCACACGTTTACACTTTACACTTAATCGCACTTTTAATTCAACAGTTTCATAATTACCATTTCTCATAAACGGCTCGAGATGTCAAATTGAAATTGCGTATGTACTTGTTCTGAGAACACTCTCGATAGAGTATATTAAAACCAGTTATAAAAAAAAAACCTCTTACTCTTTTCTTTGCTACGTCCGGATGTTTTCTGGTGCAAAAGTAAGTATGAGAAATATAATATTTTTGAGAGCATGTTACTGTTTTATAGGACTACTAAAATAGCGTGGCTGTGCAAAAGTGCCATTGCAGAGTCGTAACGAGTTGAATATGCCTGCAAAGATACGACCTTCAACCAAGTCCTGTCGTACGAAAAATTGAAAGGTTCCGGTATTCGATAATTGATTCACAATCCACAGGCTTTCAGCAGATATAATGGTTGCTGGATGAGAGAAAAACGTGCCAACCTGTTTTCAGAGTTAAAATTTAACATATATTATGAAATCAGTATTGAGTTGCCTTGAACGGATATCCTTTTATTGCAAGTGTAATTGTGGTTGACTGTTTTGACTAAAAGCTGATCATTATGAATTTTGTTATTTTGTGCCTTGTTATATTAGATTAACATTTTTCGATTTATGATCGAACAGTGTATTAATTAAAATAAAAAAATCAAGGAGACATTAAAAATCAATTTATTTGATAACATGTATTTTCCACATTCCGACGAAATCCTTTGAAAACAAATCGAGACATTATTTTAATTGTAAGTGTTGCGTTTGAAGTGTATAAGGCGAATGTGAACGACCAAAAATAATTGTTTATTAATGTTCTCGTTTGAAACAGCATGGCGTGAAATTTTAGGCTTAAGCATCACGCAGTTTAGCAGAAACAAAAATCGACGAAGACTATTTTCGGTGTACTGATATGCGATGCGATCATGTCTACGCCGTTCGCGTCTTGGACGTCAAACTACAAATCAAAAACGCGCGCGACAATGAATAAGAGGAATAAATGGGCGCATCTCTTCGTTTAGACAGATTAACACATCTGGCGATACAAGATTGATTGATTTGTTGCAGTGTTGGTGAAATGTTTGTGTTCTAACATACAGCTAATACACAACTCTCGTCAGGCAATCAAATTGATATGGAATCGGGAAATAGAGAGATCGAATTTCAAAGAGGACTTGGTCTAGTTATTCGGAGGCAAATAGTATATATGAACATAAAATCTAGAGTATTTCGAATAAATAATACTTCTGTTATAACAGTTAATGCAAAAACATCGGTGTAAAAAGGATCAATAAATAAATACAAAAATCGGTCCCTGTCTTGAGCCCAAAACGCACCTTTACTCTCTTCTCGACTAAGTAAATACCAGGATCAGAATTCATCGAACCATTCTTAGATAAACAACAGCAACAACTGCAACAACAACAAAACAACAGAACCGCCAGCAACAACTTCTTACTTTGACAATGTACAGACTGCGGGTGCCTATATAAATAGCACAATGTCATAAATAAAAGAAATATGTCATGAGAGAGATTAATAACATGTTTTACCCAAAATACCAGCAATCGCTATTTAAAGAATTATCTTTATTGTGATTCTTAAGTCGAAGTTTATATTTCGAGGCAAGATATTGTATATAATTTGTATTTATTATGTGTAGTGTCCAAACACAAGGAATATATACGGTGATTTTCTTTTAACGGTCAGTTTTTGGGCGCGTATTGGGAATGACTTCATGCATTTTCTTCCAATGTCATCCCGGTTTAACGTTTTAAGTTTGCCTAGTTTCGGACGATTAGGTCCACCTAGAATAGATAAGTGTTAAGAAGAGACTTCAATGAAACTTAAAATTGTATGAATGCGAAAAGTGTCCTACAGGATTAGACTTTGATGACTTGATTAATAACTTCTCATTTACATTATGAGAAATTACGTAAGTTGTTGCCTTGTATTATTTCGCTTTTTATTCATTCTATTGGCTTGAATGAATGATATTTCGTACAAGTTTTACACAGCTGCAGATAGTGTTGACAGCACAGAAGAATAAGGGTACGAGACGTCTAAGCGCTGGTACAGGACACATACGTATTCGGATACGTTAATGGGGCAGTGTCTGACCGCTGTTAAGGGCTATTACCGCATTTATAACTGACATAACCTCAGAATCTTTACTAACATACAATAGATTCTTCCTACGTATCTATGGAACCCAAATGACTCACAATTAATGATCTGTTTTAGATCGCCAGAGCACGAAGTGGTTATGGTAAGCTATTGGGATCCTCCTATGTTCGTCGTTGTGAATCGTATGGAGCCAACCTTTAGCTCGTTACCACACTAGAGGCCACCAGTCGTGATGAAACTTACTTAGAATGTCTCTCTTGAATGTATCTTGACCGAGTTTTAATCCGTTTCACATTTGACACGTGACACGACCGTTCTAGTTCAAAGTTAAGCATGTACTTGCGGTATCGAAACACAGCCAGAGCGGGTTAGGCTAATAAGTTTGTTTGTTAAGTTGGGGTTCTTGCCGTTTTCAAAGTTTTTCATCGATTAATTTCAAAATTCGCATATTATGTAAATAACGTTAAAAATGCACACTATAAGCACAATCATGTTAAAAAAAAATTGTTGCAAGAATATGTTATTGCTTCCAGAGGTTTAGGTTTAAATCCCGGGAAAGTCAATATTTTTCTTTTAATTCGTTTACTTGCGATTATATTTTTTTCGGACTTGGCCAACTATTATATATTTATTAGTAAATACGTATAATAAAACATGTTACATATATCATCAACATCTTTATAGAAGTCAGTTTAAACAGACATTACGCATAATGATTGTTGCATAACAGTATCATAGGTTTGAATGTACGAGTGACACGTTAAACAAGGTAATACATCTCTTCCGTACTGCTTAAGGACACATATGGACACCACTGTCGTCATTCGTATTCTTAGTTTGATAGCACGCACGTATCGCTTATAAA
Organism: Dreissena rostriformis; assembly: GCA_007657795.1. Taxonomy (NCBI): domain Eukaryota; kingdom Metazoa; phylum Mollusca; class Bivalvia; order Myida; family Dreissenidae; genus Dreissena; species Dreissena rostriformis. Next base: position 53,236 of record VMBQ01004425.1, on the reverse strand, counting down.
TTTTCAGCTTTTTGTACTCATGGTCTAATTGACCTACGTTTACCCACTCTAAACATACCATGGAATTTGAATAGCAAAGATATGCTCAATCGTTAATTTCGGATTGTGTATTTCCAGATTTTGGTTGGATGTGTTTGTTCCACATTTGAATGTATCTTTTTTTTAACATGTCTGCAGTAAAATATTGAACCAACTGTTGCTTACCACACTTGTTGAATTTGTATACTAGATGTTTGAATTGAGAATGCTGCCTCTACAAAAGAGTGTTTGTTATTGTATATAGCTTGTAACATTCGAAAAAGGTGTCCAAATCCTTACCCATAGACAATAAAGCAGGCAATCAAACTCCAGAAGAGAAACTATATCAGAGGAGAAGTTCGTTTTCTTATACACTACGTTTATAACAGAAGATAAGCTGTACACATAAAGTCATTAAAATGGGACCACCGCCTTGGAACTGCCAATGCAAAGCTCAACATTATGCTTTGATATCGGATACTTGTTATAGCACGCTTTACGCAATTAACGAGCATAAAATGATAAGGTGACCTTTGTGTCTGTCAAGTGTGCTTATCAACTAACGGACCCAGGAATAATCTCGGGGTTGTATTTTACATTTAAAAAAAGTGTGTATGATACTTTGATGAACGTGAAATTTGTGGAACGACATTAACATATTAACTCAAGAGGTTTAAAGAAACTGTCGTTAAGTAATCAAGAAAAAACACTATTGAATTGACACAATGTTATGAGGTATAAGAACTTGTCATTTGGCCATTATGAAAGGAACACTTACATCTATTGCACTGTCTAAAAGATTGTAGAACCTCTCATTAGACCATCACGTAATGATCACCTATATACCTCATAGACATTTCGCAGAGAATCATGGACATTGTCATAAGACCATCATGAAAGGAACTCTTACATCAATTGCACTGCCCAAAGACTTGTGGAAACTCTCATATGGCCACCATGAAATGAATACTAACCGTATGGGCATTGCGCAGAAAATCATGCAATTTAATATAAGACAACCATAAATTGTCCAGATAATAATGCAAGTTGTCATTCGGCCATCAAGTTCAATGGGCAAACAACGTGTTATTAGGCCACAATGGAAGAAATACTTGCATTAGCGCCCAGATAATTAAGGAACATGTCATAAGGCCACCATGAAAATTTCACTTACAACAAGGACACTGAGGAGAGATGTGTGGATTTTGCCATCATGTCACTATGGAAGAAACACTTATATCAAGGACACTACTTGCATAAAAATGAAACTTGTCTAAAGGCCTCCATTGAAGGAACACTAACATTAAGGTCACTCCCTCAATAATTATGAAACTTTCATACGGCCACCATGATAAAAACACTTATAAGCCTGTATACATAAAACTTTCATTAATACATGCAATACGTAATCCGCGTGAAAGCAGCTTGAACATTAACATTCAGTGCTTGTTTTAAAGATGTGTTTCATATGTATATACTGAAGTGCAATCATTTCCCATGTATTAATATACTGGTGAATTTAACTGTTTACGTGTTGTATCGTCCCTGACTCTATGGCAAGTTGCAAGATAACACCAATCATATGCTTGCTTCCTGTCTTCTAAACTCTAGCAGAACGATTTGATTCCAATAGTTCCACACTTTAAAATGACTGAAAAATGTACGTCATAAATAATATATTATGTATTTTCATCCATTGATTTGAAATCGATGAGCCACAAAGAGTACACACGTAATATGCAGCTACTCTAAGATGATTTTTATGAATGTTTTATTTAAATATTTTAAAGATGGAAGTGTGTTATTGGTTTGTTAAAGAAACAATGTGTAATAAACTGAATTAAACATCATCATAACATCAGTCATATTCGTTTAAAACTGTTATAAATATATGTTTCTACTAACACTGTCTGTCACTGTGTGGTAAAACAGTATTTCTGCAAAACAAACACATTTCGCAAAACAGGAATCTATTCGACATGTAAACTTGATTGTCATATGTAGAATACACTTCACTTCGCCTCTTGCAAATATGCATCGTTATATATTGTTTAATGTTTTTCTTTAATAAGGCTTTGCGATTTCTTAAAGAACGCAAGATTTATAATCTAGTGTTTCTTTGCCGGGTTTAACACGACTATTTAAATCAATACGACTACTGCTCATTCAATCTTTGGACGGTCGACAGCGAAATGCACAAATCAGCTTACAGTTCGTGTGGTATACACATATTTTCAAGTAAGTTGCAATTTATGATTTTGTATTAAGATGGGAATTTACTAATGCCATGCATATCATTTAAATTATTATAACATGATTCAACATTCTAGGACACGTTAATTTTCTAATATTGGCAAAGTATTTATGTAAGGTTAATTTTGTTATTGTCAAACTGCTAAAAGGACTTGTTCACAAATTTTTGTATTTTTCAAAAATGTCATTTTAGATGTTTACTGACAAATCTATATTGTTTCGAATAGTTTAAACAAATGTTAATACGAAGAAAAAAAATGAATACAAAATATTGCCTTCCTCGGGATTTAAACATGGGACCTCTGAAAAAAAAGCTAATGCGCTACCACTGCAATAGCTTCAGTATTTTATCGAAACATAAACGCTATGTTGGAACTCAACCTATTTTCTAAAGTATCGAGGAAAAGAGTAACAAACGCTTTAATATTATACCGATTTCGAATGATGATCATCCATTTATGAAACAATATTGTCAACATTTGTTTGCGTGCTATTTTGCTTGTTTAAACATAATGTGTACATTCTTTTTTGGAATACATGACAATAATTTTGAAAAAAAAGTCATTTTTTCAAACTGTAAACAAGTCCCTTTACTCATTTGTTATCGTATCGATCGTTAAAGTAGACATATTTGTTTGTGTAAAAATAGCACAAACGTTTGCTTTGTAATTTAAGACTTCAAGATAAGCCTTAAATTGTGCATTGTGCTGTAAACATAACAATTAGGCTTCATTTACGTTTAATGTTAATCATATTTATTTTCCGATATTTTTGTTATTTAATCAAGACAAAGATTACTGTTTTAACTAACAATCATAACTCTAAAATGTCGTGGTCAGAGTTTGCACTTAAGAGGTTTAAAAATATTATATATATGGTGTCCACCTTGCGATCGCTTGGTACTGGTTCCCTAGGGTAGCGATCTCAGGATCTCGGGAACCAAGTACGGCTCTAGCCAGGCAACGGACCCGAATATGTTCATATATTATCTATTACGTGTGTTGGATAAACACGAATGTGACAAGGACAAATTTGGGGAAGCATAGACTTTCCTTTTTGTCCACCGGCATATACATCGCACCGTATTTTCCAGGCTAATGGGAGCTGTGAATACGACAACGGCGTTCCAATTTAATGATTTGTTTAATATTCAACAGACCTTGACAATTTCTGAAATCCAAGAATGACGCATTTCGTGTAAAGCGGTTTCCCATTTTATGTTTATTCTTCCTTGTTTGGAGACCAGGCAGCGATTTTAATATATATATTTGTGTTACTTTTTGCAAAGTGATATTATTCTGGATTTGTAACAAGGAAAGAAGAATATTGTCAATGCTTCCAATATTAATACAATTTTAATAAAAAAATATGCGTATTGATAGTTACATATATTTGATAATGAAAATTTGTTTGTACAAGTGGACTGGTTCCTTTAACGATATTATGTAACTCATATTAATATAAAAATCCGCCTTTGAAAATCGTGTTCTTGACTTGAACTATATTTTAAATACCTACATCTTAACTTCAAGTTATTCAGCGGACAACGTTTGTGTTTACAATGGCATTTACCTTGAAACGACTAGCACCAAATTCAATCCAAGCTTATTTCACATGCAAGCATTTGATTTTCAAAGTTATCTCAAGATTGACAAATGCATAACTAATTTATTAACTGGAAACCAACATTTTGATCCCGATGCCCGATACTCGTCCAACAACCCGCAATAGCTAAATTTAATAATCCAATTTTGTTTTGGAAACTCATTAAAAAAAAATGCTATTTGATGGTTTCGGTAGATTATCGATTACGCGTGAGTAGAAAAAAAGTATTGACATTAGTATACATAATACAGAGGCCCCTATTCGTCGGGTGAAATCAATTCAAAGAAATTACACGACATCAATTTAGCACAGCCTCTTTTTAACATTCGCAAGACGGTTAACCTTTGATGAAAACAGTTGTGCATATAACCATTAAATTTACTTGCGGACGGACATGTGAATGCATTGGCAGACAGATAAAAGGCAAACATGTAGCCATATGTATGTTCGAAATTTCATGATCATGTAGATGTGACGTAATTAGAATATAAAGTTGCGTTTTAATTTTATTTACAGCCGCCTAACCTTTGATATCTGGTAAATTTAAAAGGTCTTGCATACTGAAACATGGAACTTTATAAATATATTAGGTTTCTTCCAAAAATCTTCAAAACTCGTATGATCCAGTTTTATAATATATACTTTTCTAGTAATTCGAGATTTTGCGGTTAGACAGACAGAAGAACGGATCATTAGAAAAAAACAATTGATTGAAAGACATACGGTAATCATATTGCTGAATGTGTATACCACGTTTCAGTGCAAACTCTCATGCACAGTTTGAGTTATTGAAATTTTAAGTTCTGTTTTTATTTTAATAACATTGATCTGACATTTGACCTCTCATGAAACTATGAAAGCACCCGTAAGATTCGGATGCACACTCAAAAACCTCACTTATGTCGAACACAATTAATCAAAGTTTGAAGGTGCGCAAGTGCACATGCTGGTAAGTATGTTCATTCGGACTCAGTCCTATATTTTTTAGTAACTCACGACACGAATAACACAATTGTTATAGTTGTATAAAGCGGAAGCTGTTTTGTTTACTATGTTTCACAACAGGCGCACAAGGCCAACTGCTCAATTTTCTGACAGCCACGTGTTTGAACAAAAAAAGATCAGTTTCAAACTTAGCCCAGATATATTGACAAAAATATTATAAAGAAAGGTTTACATTTAGAACCTCCAACATTTTGAACTCAGTCCCAAACTTAGCCAATATATCACTGGAGTATATTGTTTCTTTCGATTGATGTTCGAATTCGACCGAGTTATCGAATTATTCCACGTGTCACAGTTTCAAACTCGGAAAAATTTCATTGGGTCAATTTTCTGACTAAGTTTCATAAAAATTTGGCCGAACATGTGGCTTCAATAGTGTTAACAAGCTCTTGATTTAATTTAAACGTGTGACCTAGTTTTTGACCACATGAGAAACAGTTTGTTTTTAAGATACGATTGGAACGAATTTTCTGACCAAGTCCTATAAAGATTGTGCAGATAAATGTTGTCTCTCAAGTGTGCACAAGCTGTTTTATTTAATTTGACCTTATTTCCAAGAGTTTGATTAAAAGTTATCAAATGTCAAACTCGGCCGAAATACTATTAGGACAAAAGTTCTAAGAAAGTTTAATAAAGATTGGCCAACTAATGTTACCTCTAAGATTTTCATAAGCTTTTTATTCAATTTGGCATCAGGACCTTCTATATTACCGTAGACATAGTGTCGAGCTTTGGTTGAGACAACACTATTCTGACTATGTTCAATAAAAAATGGTCAATAAATATATCCATTAAAATTATCGTATTTGTTTTATTAAATTTGACCAAATGACCAAGATTGCGACCCCATGTAATCCATGTGACCCAGTTTCGAATTATTGCGTGATATCATAAGAACAAATCTTCTCATCAAGTTTTGGCGATAAATGTTGCCCGTACAGTGTTAACGATATGTTTTTCTTGAATGAGACCTATTGGCATAGCTTTTATACCTTAAGCCGATATATTACTGGACAAACGTTCTGATCAAATTTCATGAACATTGCGCAATAAATGTTGGCTATAAAGTGTTCACAAGTTGTGTTATTTAGCCTGACCAATTTACCTAGTTTTTGAGCCATGTGACCTAGTTTCAAACTCAATCATAAAATTTGGAAAAATGTTCTGAGAAAGTGTCATGGGGATTGGGCATTAAATGTGACCTTGTGTTTTACCTCACTTGACCCAGTTTCTATCTCCGGTGAGATAGCATAATGATCAATGTTCTGACACAGTTTTTGAATATTAGACAATACATACAGCCCTTAAAGTTTTCACACTGTAAATATTAACGTCGCACGACTGACGACGGTCGACGGGTCACACACGACGAACGACGGACGAAAAGCGTTCACAAAAGCTCAGTATGTGCAATATGTGTTCAGATGAGTTATAACCAAAGCAGCTAAATCTGTCTCAATTCAATTGTGGATACGCTTCTAGTGATGCGCTGTTCTTGAAACTTAAAGAAGACCAATCAAAGTCACCAAAGTAATGTATTTTTGTGTCACATGGCCTTGACATTTGACAAGTACGTTATAAAATATCATGTGTGAGTTATAGTACTGAAGCAAGAAGACTATACCAATAACCCTTCAAAAATGTGTACCACAAAATGTTCTTTATTGTGCATAGAATTATTGTGCATCCGACTCCATATGTTCATATTATACAAAATTAGTGCATATGCAACTTGTCGTGTGTCTAATGAATATATTCGATGGATCATCATAATTACATGAGGATACGTTTCCATATACAAATGATATCTTAGAAATGTTAACATATAACACAGTTAATTGCATGAATATAATGTACACAAGGAATATCACTCAGATAATCAATGATTGCCTTTTATGTTGCATATCGCTGCAAGTTCTCCTTGATTCGATATACACATGTATTACAATTATGCATCTTTTAACGCATATATATTTATCTAGCATAGATTATTTATTAATAAAATCGTTACTAAATATGTATTTACATTTATACTTCAAAATAATTAACAAAATACATATCTCAAATGGGGCAGAACTCTTGCCTACGTTGTGTACATTTGTTACATAAAGAGTTTAATACTGTTTTTTTGCGCCCGAGAAAAGTGTTCCCGGGCAAGTTATAATTTTTAAACAAAACATATTTAACTGAGCATTTATATGTTAAAGAAACACGTCAATAAATGCTTAGTGCAAGGTTATCTGATTTTCAAAGATGTATACCACACTAGCCGCGATATAACCCTTTACAGTAGCGTTAAAATCAAGGACAGTCGATACTATTTCTCGTCTAAAATCGATATAATACAATTAGATTGCCACGAACATAACCTTAATGAAACACGTATACACGTCAACAATGTGCGCACCAGGTGCTTGTATCCATCATAAAACTGAAAGATGATGCATTCATTGAAACATGATTTGTGCTGAAAGCAAGGAAGCGATAGAATTAGACACACATTGGCATATTTTTCATCAAATTTTTAAATGAGCTCGAGAAATAACAAAGGTATGTATAAGCGTCTTAAAGTCAATAAAAAAAATTGTATGCATACACTCACTACCGGTAGATAGAGGGGATTATGCAAGTGTAACTCTGACCGCTCGTACTATGCGATATTTCAAAATAACATGTTCACCAATATGAGTCTTTCAATGCGAACAACAACCCTGTTGCTATCTTAAAGGTCAGTGTCAACCTACGCTGTCAATTTTCAAAATATGTGAAAGGGGACTCTGCTACCTTACGAGGCGATGGAAGATTTTAAAAGAACTTGGAACACATGTTAACCTATACAAAACCGTGTGTCGCGTTAAAAAACATTAGTCGTTATCACATTCGGGCTTTGAAAATCAAACCTCAAACAGTTTTGACATTTGTAACATCCCCATGTGACACTTATCAGTGCTATCTTAGACCTGCCTCTTGAGACTACACTGTCAATATGATCTTAGGACAATCGACTGTGTTTGATCCGCGTTATATCTGGTTTCAAGATTATTATATCTGCAGAATACGACCAAGTAAGATACTTTGTAATAGCGTAAGATAACTCAAGAGAGTGTACGTCAGTCATACTTATTGCTGAATAAGGCCGTACATGATAAGGTATCTATTGGATGACAACCACGATGACTTATTGCCATTTAATGCAGTAATGTCTAAAAGAGGTATAACTTCAGATGACGTAGGATGATAAAAATTGCTCATGTCACAACTTCATATAATGAGGAACAAAAGCTGCTAGTCTTATTTATATCAGTTGAAACGAATAGGAGACCGCCATCGGACAGGTTTGTGTCTACAGATGACGGGCAGACAGACAGACGAACAGAGAGAGGAATGGAGATGATCTCTTCAAAAGAAACATATATTTGGTATATTTCCGCACCATGGAATATCGACACAGTTGAGTGATGGTCACCTTTAAGAACCTGATTCATGATAGGCTGGATATCAACTGATTCGGCACTTTCCACAAATTAATAACTTAATAATTTCAGTTTTAGAGATTCTTAAACATGAATTTAAAATGTGTGTTTAAAAAACGACGCACCATGCAGCGACACAACTTTAGAAACATTTTATTTAAGAGGGCTTAAGACGGCATTTTCCTGAAATATATAAACGCATGCTGTAACTTTTCACACACGTTGTTATTAACCAGCAATAATAAATTACATGAAGCGTACAAAAATGTCTATACAACGCCAATGAATTTGTTATATATATTTTTCCAGTGGGATTCGAATTCACAACTTTAAAATTTGCAAACTTCAATATACATCATCAGTATATTAATAGCGGTTGTTGATGACATGGAATGAGAAGTTGTTCTTGATTTTTTAATTGATTATAATGACCACACCCATAAAATGATTCGACTTGTCAAAACATTGTTGGTGTTTTAACACGTGTTCTAGTTGAATTGGTAAAATGTCACTGTTCAAGGTAATGTACGGCAACAGCGGTCGTAGTAACGTGAAACCAGCTTTGATTTGACCGAGTTCGTCAATTTGGGCAACAATACAACCGTGTTGTAGCTTTATCGTGGCTGGTTAATACATCAGTATAGACTTTAACTGATCACACGATGTCTAGCGATTTTTTGTGAAATAGCTGCTTTGCTAGTTACAGTTATATGGACCCATACATGTGTGCAGCAGCAGACATCCATTAAACAGAGCGTGTATGTTAACGTCCTTGTTTGACCTAAATTGGTTTTCACAGAAACTGCAACAATATTCAACAAACACATCGCGCAATTACAATCATACAATTTCTTTATGGTGGACAGTGACGAAGATACAACCCTGAACTGTTAATAGTTATTTTTGTGAAATAATGAATTTGTCACAAAAATATAATTGTGTCTCCCTTAAGATGCTATTTCGGACAATATTATAAAATGATAATGTCCAATTTTGATTACTTGTGAACAGTTTAAAGGCATACAATCTTATGTTTAAAAAGTCATTACGCTTTTGTGTAAACCATTATTTTGAATAAAGTTATAAAGACAGAAAATAATGTAATGTTACAACAATAAAATACACTCTGCATACCGGAACATTTGAACTGGATAGTTACATAACCAATAAAACATTTATAGTGTCGACGGTGTTAAGCTGCTCGTTGTTTTTTTGAGGTAATGACTGTCAAGAACTCTTTTCAGCCATTTACTTTACACGGCGGTTATGTTTTAAAGAACTCGATGATTTGGACACTTCAAATTGACTGCAATTATGTTGAAATATATACAAGACGTTGAGCTTAAATTTATTGCATCAACATATCAAAAAGATTTACAAATTGTGAGGAGATAATCGTGTTCCGCACTAAAGCAGTAACCCGATAAATTTAAAACTTGCGTAACGCCCATCTGACCAAGTTAGTCACTATCATACTACTGACGTGACGAGGTCATGTCGCTGGGTGCAAACTGCGCATTTGATACGAAATTTGTGAGCGTGGAGCATCGATTATAGCATTGTTACATCAATAAAGGAGAGTTGAGTTAATCCCCTGTTCATCGTATAATGTAAGTACTTTTGTATGCGTAATTACATGTGTGAGCATAACCTTTATAACATTGATGTAATTGTCTATCGAAGTGCATGTGCCACAAAAACTTTGAAGATTTGTTTTATCAAAGAGTCAATCGGTACAATATAATTAACCGGGTTAATTTTTCGTACAGAATAATAAGTTTAACAAAGCTTACGCGCATTTGCATGATTTAATGTGTTCTGGGCAGTACCAGGGTATTCCTGGATGATTCGAATTAAATACTATTCTCAATCATTTCAATGTGTATTTGCGCATTCTTTTACAACATATATCTTGGCATAAAATGTGTTCGTTGCTGTTATTTAATTTTGTAAAATGAAACCAATATCGATTATAAATAATGATAATTAATGTTTGCATGTCCAAATATAAATACCTGANAGCTATGTTATCTTGCCCCAGGGATCGAAAATGGCCTCGATCCAGGCGAAACATGATTTATATCGACTTATATAGCACAATAACTTATAAAAATAATGGAGGGAAGATTTGTATATGTTATTATATTTTATAAGCAAATGTGTACATATTGGTAGGTTACATCATATAGTTGTCCACTATTTAGTTCAATTTATGCCCCTGTAGCCTAGAGTAACCCCAAACCAGGGGTATCGAATATTATACCTATGAAAAAACAGTGTTAAGGTTAGCGTCCAAGCATACGCACGATCCTTTTGTTTGAATTTGTATGTAAAACCATTCGCCAAACTCGCTTTATTCCAGAAAGATGTCAATGTATTGAAAAGAAACGATGTTTATATTTGCTTGTTTGTTTATTTTCCGTGTGAATTTTAAAAACCTTTGATTATTGTTTTCTAACAGATTGTATGGCAGTATTCCAAACGATATTGTGCACATTTTTTGCTAGGGAGAAAATCGCTACAGAAGCGAGTGATCTGAATGCGGAATTGTCAAGTCAAACATCTGTAATAATTCATTGGATTTGAAAAAAAAAAATCAATACATATTCTGAAAATCATTTTAAAACGGGCATTTAATTGCAATTTGGAACATGAAAGGAGACACTGTCGCTATTTGCGGATCACGCTGTTGATAAACGTTTAAATACGAATTTTATGTTAATGTTGTCAAACTGTTTTATTATAAGTTTGTGAATGGGTTGAGACAAATGTTAGTTATTAAAAACAAAATAATTCGATGCCTGTTATGAAACATAACCTCCCCTTAAAAAATGTTTCATACCTTAATTGTCTTAACATATTTTGAGCGTTGTGATAGCAAAGATTCACCGACGTGATATTGTAATCTTTCTTGTTTCTTGATGTGTGGAGATGAAACTTCATACTACAGATGTTAACGCAAATATTTAAGTCAATAATGAAAGACTGCACTTTCAGTCTTTAAGATGGCAACTTTGGTTTAATCACGTAAGTGCCACTTCACTATTCATAAAAAAAAATGAAAACAGGTATTGCTCAATTAAATATGGATTCATGTGTTGGTTTGAAATACCGTTACCCAAACCAAATATGTCTCAAACTTAGTAACATTATATGCTCTAAAATGTATGAGTTATTCGATATAAACAAACTATTAAAAAAAAAAAAAACATCCACAAAATAAAACATCCAAAAAAACATGTTTATGTCTCATGATATGAAAATTAGGTTATAACATTGACATTGAAGCTTCACTTTTTGTATGTAAGCTTGCATAACCTGACATAACACTCACAGTCCCGTCAAACATTGTGCCGTATATACTATGTTTTTTTTTAAATAACTTAACAGAAGAAATTGGTTCACTTTTTCTGTAGCTTTATTCTCGTTTACAGCTTAGTCTGTCTAGGGCTAAGGATTAACCTATAATGGTTGGAACCGAAGTGTTATGCACATTGAGTTGTCTCTAAAATATACCACACTGTATTATTAACAATAAACATCGCTGTGGCATTGGCTCCACCCTTTTTGGGTAAATGCAAACATATGTAATATATCGACCGTAATCCAATGTTTTTGTTATTGTAGCAATCTGTATGTTTGAAAGCAACTGTTTGATGTTGTTCTTGATATTATTGGGTGGAAATTGGCTCTTCACACATGCAAAATGATCGATTCGCTGTTTTAAATTCCAACATATCACAACTTTTGAAGGTCCTTACGTTAAGAAATTCGCTTTGATGATCGTTTCTGTAAATGCTATATGCATTAATCTTTGCTGAATCGTACTGCATTGCCCGATTTTAAAACAAGGCGAAATAGTAATAAAACACTTTAAAACCTACTCTTCTCTCGATTTCTGCAACATTTGCAAAAATTGTCGGTCTTTACGGCCACCTCCCATGTCGATTGTTAACGCTTCTTCAAAGAGAAGTGGTGCCACATATATATATATATATATATTAATACAAACACATGACCGAAACTGTTTTTGTGAAACAAGAAGTATACAAGTAGTATATATATATATACTTATTGTATGTAATGTTAACTAAAAGTGTACCTGCAGATTGGAGTCCTCACAAAGACTTTAAAGTACAAACGAGCAATGCGACGAGCCGCTGTTTGTTGATTTGTAGATAGGCCATAACAATAAGATGCTCTGTTGAGCGTTCCCCGGGCGGGTAGATGTTCGCGTGACTGATCGAAGCAACTATTACTTTAACAATGTATAAAATCAAGTTATAAAGTGTCTGAACAATGCATAAAACAACTCATTTGGCAACAACGCCCATGCATTTCGATAACATATTTATTTTTTAGTCCTACATATATTCAAAAGTACTTTCAACATTTTCCATGGCATTCTTTTTCTATCTCCTATAACAAATGTTTCGTTCACTGCTATGACAACTGAATGAAATTGGTTTTAGAAATTCACACGTCCATGTTCATGAGAATGATGCGTTTGTAACTGCCATAACTTATTGATCTAAGCATTGGGGATCGGTTGTTTTGTCTTCATTAATAAAACTTGCATTGTCGTTTCAGGATTAACTTATATGTATCTAGTCATTATAGATCTAAACTATTATGTGATAGAATGATCTTTTAACACCCACACTTTTGATTATAACTTAAGATTGATCTTGTATTTTGCTGGTGTTTTTTAGCAAAACAAGTACTTATACTCATATTACAGTTTTTAATATACTCGATATAAGAAACTTGTAATGTGATAATGATATATATGTGATAGTTAAATATTTATACATTCTACCGTTACATTAAAAAAAAATGTATAACATGTTTCTGTTTGTGCATTCCGTCCTCGTAGGTAGGTTTCAAAAACGTAAGTGGATGCATACCATATAAATAAAATGTGTATATCATTATTTGATCAGATTCAACGACCGATTGGTTTGTAAATAACAAATACACAGGAACACCCCATAATTTAATGTATTAAAACCTGTATATAATAAAACCAAACACATACTGTTTTAAACATAATAAAACACAATTTTTGTTACGATTTATTTATTTTATTCACCATAAAAATTTAACTTGCATGTAATAATTCGACTGACAATATCAATGGTGTATTTACGCTTTTATTACAATGTTACCCTAAAACAATTTGAATTATTACAAATATGGATGTATACTAATGGCGATTATTAAGGTTTTCAATTGTTATGTTCGCTCTCCGACCAGTATTTAGTTGTTAATGTTGGTTTAAAACATCAATTGTTTTGTGTTTGTCTGAAACTTAAAGATATGCTTGTGTATGATAAATGATATATTTTAAAATCCTACCATCATGAATCATGTTGTACACTTGTTGTCTTGTTTAAAACGTTCAACTGCTATGAAAAATATTTTTGATATATTCAGATAGCTTTGGTTTTAAAACATGTTTGTATAACTTATAGATATCAGTTTACAATAAATTACCACTTAAACCATATGTTCTAACTTGCATTGTATTCGGAATTTAAATACGATGGTGTTAATTCTAAAACTTTCAACTTAATGTATTAGGTGTGTGGAATATGAAACATTCACGACGTAAAGGAAGTGCATGGTACTCGAACCAGAAATAAAGTATTTTGGAGTTATTTCCCTTCGCTTATTCGTATCGTGCAGGGCATAGCTACATACTGGTAACTGCTTGTGCGAATTATAATCGAAAAGGATAGAATACATTCAATCAAAACGTTACATACTAATAAAGGGATAGGAGGTGAACAGTAATTGTAGCCTTACTTTTTGTCAAATATTTATGAAGAAATATCCTTTATTTTGCACTATATCGTTAACATAAGAATTACCCTTGAACTACATAGTGTATATATATTGGGACGATGTGTAGGTCATATCTCAAAATGTATCAAAGGGAATAATATGATACTTCATATTATGACATCGGCAGTGCTGAGTATAATACAATAAGTATTTCTTTGATATTTATGAAGTTTTCGCCCTTTATTAAATTTTCTTGTGCAAATAATAACTCTATTTTAATAGAAACATTGATCAATTCGAAACGTCATAATATTTATAGTGGAAATCTTGGAGAGTTATTGCAACGTACAACAAACATTTAACTCCATCTTCAGTGATAAAGAGTTGATGCATTTTTTCTAGTTTGGAGAATTGCTGTATGAGTATTAAAGGAAATATTACACAATTTTATATTATGACAAGGAGCACCAAGAAGCCAAGTTTATTCGTATTTCTTAGGTTTGTGTTGTGTACTTAACGCAATAAAGCACAATTTGTAATGTATTGGAATATAACACCGAATTTTTAAGATATAGTTATAACCCTAGAACAAAGCAGGTAGAGGGAAATATAAAAAAGCACTTGCCCCATAAGTATGTCAGTGTGTCGGTCTGCCTTTTGCGAAACTTGTTTAGACTGTATATTGCTTTGAAGTCAAAGTCGATAGTCAAAAGAGAACTTGTTTACTCTATAACTTAAACAAGAATTGAACAACTTTAAAATAACTCGCAACAATTGCTCAATCATACGAGTTGGTATGTTGCTCGCAAAAACGACCTGGTAACCTTCAAGGCAAAAATGAAACTGTGAGGTAAAATGTTAAATATATATGCAAAATAAATACAGTACAGAAAAAAAACACACAGAATCGTTCTTCAATTGTTGAATTTAGATTTTTGATCACAACACTACATTAAATTACATTATAAACAATGGTATGACTATGTTTGACAGTCAAATGGTTACAATAGCTGTATTGAGGTCCTATTATTTCGAAATGTTTGTTTTCATGTTTAATTAAAAAAAAAAAACACAAGCATTGTTATATAATTATGTATCTGAGCTTTTGGCATACTTTGTCAATTACACAACCGGCCTTTTATGACTTGGATTATGGGTTAAATTAATCCAAATTTCGTTACAAACTTGACGATTTCTCTCACTTTCCTCGCATAGTAAATGCACACCGTACTTCGTCGAAAAAAAACGAAAAAGACAAGCCAATTCAGAATAACAGAACAGAACAGAACAGATAGTTTATTTACCACTTAAGCATATACAGCTCATCGTCAAAATAACAATCAAGAAAAAAAAAATACACATGCGTCAAATAAGAAACAATTATGTTAATGCATTTCTACTTATATATGAATTTTGTGAGAATGTAATATGTAAGAAAAGGCTCTTAATTTTGTAACAAAGTTGAGTGAATGTTCAAACATCCGTTATTGATTGAGAAACATTTATGCAGCTAGATATCATATACAAAACAATAAGGGAAAAAAAATATATAGAATAATGAATGTATGCAGACAAAATCCAAAACTATGAACACAAACCAAATAGAAGCAAAACATTAACGCTCACATATTCCATATGCAATTGCCAGAAAAACGCACTTAAGATAAACTGATAATTTTATGTTTAGAACTCACGCCTTGTGTTAAAAACGAGTTCTTACAATTGTAAGTTGACCAATCAAAACCGGATTGCGTCGACCGAAACTCAAGAAAACTGTTCGCTGTTCGCAAGATCGCCGCAACCTTAATTTTATGCGTCAGCCGCGCGTCAAACTCGCGTCGCACGGGCACCGTGCACACATCCTGCGTCGAATCCGCGTTAAACGCACGCCCATTGTTGTTTTTAACAATAATGACAATTTAATTATTATATATATCAGCTCGTCTAAAAAACAAGTTTAGGGTACAGAAAATGTCCTTGTAATATTTTTTATAACAAATAATAATAATACCCTTTTATATACATTTTCTCCTGATATGACATTTTTATGACATTTCCATCACCAAAATGAGATATGATTTGCGCTCATAAGCTTTTATAATTGCAATTAATAATGTGTATATATCAGGATTTCTGTTTAGAAAAGTGTATACGCCACTTTTGTTTTGTGGTATGAAAATTACCGCTGCGATTCAATTGCAACATCATGAGCAAAATTGCAGGCTTGTTGTGTGTTTTTTTTTATTTGTAGATATCTTTCCAGTGAAATCACTTTGCTTACTTTTAATTACAATTTAAAGGCATGGGATATGAATTTCGGATTATTAAACTTACTTTTACCAAATGACAAGCGATCTGAACATTGTTTCTTTAAACTGTTGATGTTTAAATGGGAAATTAAAGACGCTTAAAGTGTATAATTACTTAAAAGAATTAAAGGCTAACATATATTGTCTGCAGGACACACATTTCACCCCTGATTAGTAATAGATCCTGTATTAGATTACTTTAATTCCAAAAAGGTTAATAACCCTAAAGCTCGAAATAAAGTCTTAGAATTAATGAAATGCTAAAATCTTGTAGATCCTTTTCTACAACATAACCATTAAAAATTTACCTGGCGTACAAAAATGTCTTGCAACACTTTAAACCTACTGGAATTGACCCATGTTTACAATCGGATCACTCATGTATTACTTTAAACTTAACATTTTGTAACTTTTCTCATAAACCAGGTCTTTGGAAACATAATAATTCTCTACTGTCAGCCAGTTCGGTATGTATGTACAGAAAATAAACAAAAATATTGATGATATTAAACTTCATTACGCACTACCCATTTACAATTATCAATATAAACACGAAAATCCTTACAGTGAATAAAGGTTTCCAATAAGTGATCAACTTTTTTAGAAACTCTGCGTATTGAATTATTAAGGGGGAAAATCTATTTTATATGGGTCTTATAAAAAAGGAAACAACTCTTATAAAAAGAAAATTATTAACAAAAATTAAAGAGTTAAAAGAAAACTTGTCAGATGAAAACATTGACGAGCTTGACATTTGAAAACTGAAATTAATAATATTCAGAGCACAAATTCAAAAGGATACATGCTAAGATCCAAATTTCCAGGTGAAAAGCCATCTAAATATTTGTGCAGCTAAGAAAAAATTAATACAATAGCAAAATCAATATATAAACTAAAAAATGAAGATGGTAGTGAAATAACTGACCAAACAGGTATCTTTAATTCAATAGCATCGTATCATCAGTCTCTTTATAATCATGTAGAAGTGATGACTTAAATAACTATGCAAAAGACATAAATTGCCCAAAATTACCAGAGTGAGTCCATTTCAACTTTATATCATAACTATAGAGGACGCTTCAACAGTTTTAAAAAAGATGTCAAATAATAAAAGTCTGGGCAGTTCTGGCTTCAATGCAGATTTTTATAAAATGTTCTAGGTACTTTTGTTGTAAGATCCTTAAATGAAGCTTTTAATTGTGGACATTTAATACAATGCCATCTAGACTACGCATCATCTTCCTGGTTCTGTTGTCTTACACAAACTTTAAAAAAGAAACTGCAGGTAGCTCAAAACAAAATTGTACGTTTTATTCATAACTACCATTGTAGAACATCACTTCGTGTTGCAGATTTTAAGGATCTTACATTTTTGAATATTGAATATAGATGTAAACAATTGCGAATTAATCATGTATATAAGATTTTTAACAATATAGCTCCCAGTTATATGCACAACAATTTCACTAAATGTAGTAATATCCACTCGCACGGGACTAGATCTAATGATAAGGATGATTATCACGTACATCCAGTTGATACTTTTACTTCTTTTACTTCCAAATCTTTTTACCATAATGCAATAAAAGACTGGAATAACTTGCCAAAAAATATAAGATGCACAAGTCTAAAAATATGTTCAAAAAACTTGTAAAGAAACATTTATTAGAAGAAATGGAAAAAGTTGAGAAACAAGAGTATCTGTATTATTAACTTTTTATCGTTTTGTTTTAAATCTATAAACCATATTGTTATACATTTTTGTAAATGTAAACCATATTGTTATACATTTTTAAACTGTAAGCCATTTTGTTATACATTTTTAAACTGTGTTTATGCAATTCTGTCATGTTCATCATCATACGAAGTGTTTTCGTATTTAAAAACAATAATTATTTTATTATTACTATAATATGACATTGTGAGACCGTTGTCATTTTATTCCATCATATATTACGAATGTAATATATAATATTACGTTACTCAGATCTACATGTGACGGCTTTGGATCCCGTTGGAAATAAGTTTTGTACGATCTTTCGTCAAAACTTTACGGGTTATCCAGTGCACCTTTATATCTATATTTCAATATAAGTTAATTTTGACCAATAAGTGTGATAAAGTGATATAGAATATTAACCATATATATATACATATGTATTATTATCTATGATGGTTACTATCTGTGATATTTCTGTATTGTTAAAAATTGTTTATATGGATTGTAGTATTTTATTATGTGCACAAATAAAATTATTATTATTATTATTTATCTATAACACAAACTCAAGGTATCATAACCTGTATTCCAAAGGGTGATAAATCTAGGCTTTATATTTTAAAAAAAACTGGCGCCCAATTACTTTTTAAATTCTGTTTATAAAATTGCCCTGGAGTAATAGCTTACAGATTTAAATTATTTATGGACAAGTTAATTCATTAAGACCAGACGGGTTTCACTAAAGGGAGATACCTAGGGGAAAATACCAGGTTAATGTATGACATTATGCACGATACTGAAGAAAAGGATATCCCTGGCTTCTCCTTAATGACTTCGAAAAGGCATACGATTCATTGGCCTGGTCCTTTGTACAATATACAATTTTCTTCTTTAGTTTCGGTCCAGACATAAAACATTGGGCTGAGGTTTTATATAAAGATTCTAAATCAGCTGTTTCTCAATGTCGTTACTTATCTCACTTTTTCCCTATTGAAATGGGCTGCAGGCAAGGAGATCCCCTCTCATATTACATGTTTATCCGCTGCGCCGAAGTTGTGTCACTTGTTTTGAGAGATGACAAGAATAAAAAAGGTAAAACAATTCAGGGAATTTAACGTGAATTGTCCCAGTTTGCTGATACCACTATTTTATTAGACGGTTTTGAACAATCCCTAAATAAAACACTTACTGTTATACAGAAGTTTGCAAATAGTTCAGGTCTTAATGTAAATTTTGATAAACTAATGTTGTTATGGATGGCAAGCAAAAATATATTTCCTATACTTAAAACCAAATGGAAATTAAATTGGATGCAACAAAGCTTTAAATTGCTTGGAATAAATTTCCATGCCGTCCTGTCAAAAATGTTAAAAATAATTTACAATGAAACAATTGTTAAAATGAAAAAACATTCTGGAAAAGAAGAATTCTAACACCAATTGGTAAGATTGTTATTGGAAAAACACTTATTGGTTCATTATTAAATCACCAGTTCATATCCTTGCCCAACCCACCCAATACCATTTTAAATTCAATAAAATCTTCTATTCTCGGTTTTATTTGGGACGGGCATAGAAAAAATAAAGTTTACAACAATTGTTAAGGAACATAATGAAGGAGGTTTAAAAATGATTAATTTGGATGCATTTAGTCCAGCATTGAAACTTACCTGTTTACACAAAATTCAATCCTTTAGGGGAAATTGGATAGATATCACAAAACTGTATTTTGATACCTATACAATCTTTAATTGCAGTTATCATTACGCTTTAAATATACCTAATAGAATACTCAACCCTTTTTGGGTAGATGTTTTAAAAAGCTTTTCACTTTATTGTAGTAAATTAGAATTAAACACTGAAGAATTCTTGTATTATCCACTTTTTTAGAATCCAAACATATTGATAGGAAATACAAGTTTTTTCTTTAAGTCATGGTTCGATGCTGGAATTGATTGTATAGGGAAAATATCTAAAAATCGAACCTTTATTTCTGTAGATGAACTAAATAATATTTCATTTATTATACAGAGGTGAAAAGAGCAATCGATCAGTTTATGAAAAACAATGTAGACCAAACAAATTATGAAACCCTTTTCCCCCTTTATTACAACTTATACTGAAAAAAGAATCTGTAGCAAAACGACTATACACCATTATGCATAAAACTAATGGACAACGAACAGTAAAAGCAAAATGATGTACTTAACTAATCAAGACATTTGATCCAGTAAACAACTGATTGTATACAATATATGGTCAATATTGTTCAATATTTATCGCTTTTCCAAAGTTTCAAAGATTGAAATGTCAAAACTTCATTTTTTGGTAGTAAACAAAGTTATTAATGTTATCATGTACCTGATCTTTACACAATGTGTACTTTTATATTGCCTGTTGCGCAAGTAAAATGGATTATGTTTTACTGTAAATAAACAAGCGTGTTGATGTATATGTAATTGCAATGTGATTTTGAAAGGATTTTGAATTTGTCAGCTCTATTTTTAACAATAGGTAAGAAGATCCAACAGATATTGATTTCTTGACATCATGCATATTGCTTTAACTGTATAAAATCATTACTGCTACAAATTAAACACAAATAAAAACAAATTTAATTAATTTAAAACAAGATTTGCATAACTTTTTTTAATATACAGAATCATTATATTTTTTATATGAATCATTATTTAAAGCATTTAACTTTCAGCAAACAAACAAACTGAAACGAATTTATGAAATCATGTTCAAAAACATCACATGATACAAATATATCAATGTAAACCAGCACCACGTTACAAAAATGTTATTTGTATAAAGTAATAGCAAAATGATGTCTAATGGAAACAGGTTTTGCATCTTACAAAGTCTCGACTCATTGAATGTTAAAAACTAACAAAACTTCAAATAATACATTTTTAAAGACTTAAAAACGCTGCGCAGTAAATTATAAGGCTCTTTAAAAGACATGGAAATCTGTCTTGTTTAACATACCTGACATAAATTCCCAACTAGCAGTTCAGATACCCAGACCCCAAAATCAACCAAACAGGTACAAACCTAGCCGTTTAATATCTTGTGATTGTCTTATGAAAGCAATGAAACTAAGAGTGCCCATCCGAAACTGCAGAGTATCCGCATAAGCATATCTGTGCATATTACTGTTGTCGTTATCTCATGATGTAGAGACAAATCCAGGACCTCAATCCCCCTGCGGCTATTGAGGCCAGGAGATCTTAGATACTGACCAGGCCATAGAATGTGATGGTTGCTCAAGTTGGTTCCATATAAATTGTCAAAATATAAGTCCTACTGCATATAATTTATTTTCGTGGAGTGTGACATGTCTTTCTCCTGGTCTTGTACTAAGTGTGACCAGCAAAATTATTCAAATTCCTCATTTACAAATAACAAAGCTTCACTTGTACCTGAAAATAGTTTCTCTGTCCTCGAAGATATGAACGGAGATTAGATCACTAGTCATACACGTCTCTCCGGAGGCTCCTCACCAAAAAAAGAATAAAACATGCTACAATATCTAGCAAAGTCAGTCATTAAGAATTTTGAACATTAAATGTCAATCAATTGTCAATAAAAAACATAACTTATATGCTCTGTTTGATGAACACAAACCTGACGTTATCGTTGGTACCTAGTAATGGTTGACTCAGGAACACTCAACTGATGAATTTTTTCCCCATTCCAACTACACACCTTTTAGAAGGGATAGATCCGGGTCCAAAGGTAGGGGTGTCTAAATTTTAGTCTAGCAAAGATTAACTGCTTCGGAACAGCCTGAAGTTTCGACAGATTGCGAAATACTATGGGTTAAATTAGAAAAATCCCAAAGTACACCAGTTTACATTGCTGCTTTTTATCGTCCGAGGGAGTCTGATGTTTATGAAGCAGAACAGTTTAGATTGTCATTAGAAAAGACTAGATCATTTAAAGGTAACATCTGGGTGCTAGGTGATTTTAATTACCCACATTTTTCCTGGGATGATGATCATACCCCAAATATCAAACCTGGCTGTGCGTACCCACAAATATATGAAGACTTAATAAATCTTCTTGATGATTTTAATTTAGTTCAAATGATCACATACAGCACTAGACTAGATAACACACTTGACTTATTCTTAACATCAAACCATACACTCACAAATAGTATTCGTACTCTTCCTTGAATCTCAAACCATGACATTGTAGAAATAAATTCTGATGTAAAAGCTGAAATAAATAAACAAAAACAAAAACATATACACCTATATAAAAAGCAGACTGGTCAAACTTTAAAAGTTATGTTGAACAGGAAAGTAATAGATTACTCAATGGATATGAAACTAAGAGTGTTGAGGACAGTTGGGTCAGTTTTAAAAATCTCATTGAACATGGTTTCTCTAAATTCATTCCAACAAAAATTATAATATAAAAAAGAACTTTGCCCTGGATAACCATAAAAATTAAAAGACTCATTAGAAAAAGAGACAAAATATTCAGACTGTCGAAACACGCTGTAATGCATCATTTGGCCAAAAAATACCCAGTCTTAAAACAGTTTATAAGGCAAGAAATCAAAACATCCTATACAAATAACTTGGAGAGCATCTTAGGCATTGATAACACCAATCCGGATAAAAGTTCTTTTTCAACAAAAAAAAACTATTTTCACTAGTTAAAAATGCTCGACAGATAAGATATTGTACCTCTTGATGACAAATCCAGTGGCACACTGAAAAATAGTAACATTAAAAAAGCACACATTCTTAACCAAAAATTTCAATCTGTTTTCACTTCACTGAACCCTCTATCTCTTGGACAGTCTTGTCTTCATAAAATCAGAGACAAACTTTGTGATGCTGATCTTTCATCTCAGAAGCAAGTACCCTTGAATGCCTGACATTTCTATCAGCCTTAACGATATTCTCAAACTATTATCAAACCTCAAAACTGATAAAGCTGCTGGTCCTGACAACATTAAGCCATTTGTGCTGAAAGAACTTCGCTGTCAAATAGTTCCTATTTTTCATATTCTTCTCCAAAAGTCTATAGATTCTGGTAACTTACCATCTGATTGGAAAAAGGGAAATGTGGCACCCATCAATAAAAACGGACCCCAGAGTCACCCATCAAACTATCGTCCTATAACTCTGACTTGTATTCTGTGTAAACGTACTGAACATATCATAGCATTTAACATCTTTGCTCATTTTACCAGATACAATATATTATAAGATCTCCAACATGGTTTTAGGGAGCGCCGTTCCTGCAAAACGCAACTCCTCCAACTTGTAGATGACCTTGCGAGAACCCTTGTTGCAGGCCAGCAGTCAGATTTTATTCTTCTGGACTTTAGCAAGGCTTTTGATAAAGTCAGCCATTCTAAACGTCTCTATAAACTTCATGAACATGGTATCAGAGGCTGTACTCTTGACTGGATCCGTTCTTTCTTAATAGGTCGAACTCAAGTTATCGTTCTGAAGGCGAGAAATCTGATGAAGTTCCTGTGACATCTGGTTTGCCCCAAGGCTCTGTCCTAGGCCCCTCTTATTTCTTCTCTATATAAACAATATTCCAGATCATGTAAGATCCCAAGTCCGTCGCTTCGCTGATGAAACTGCTGTCTACCTCACGATTAACAACCTAAATGATTGCAACCAATTACAGCATGATCTTAATACTTTGGAACAATGGGAAACCAAATGGGAAATGCATGTTAACCCAAGTAAATGCCAAGTCCTTAATATAACTCGAAACAAACATAATTATATATAACATGGCCATATCCTTGAAACCGTACCAAGTGCAGAATACATAGGAGTAGACTTATCCGAAGACCTTTCTTACCACACTCACATTAATAGAATATGTACAACAGCAAACAAAAAATTGGTTTCCTTAAACGCAACATCCAAACCAAAATCAAAAAAGTAAAAGAACTGTCTATAAAACTCTTATCAGGCCTCATGTAGAATACGCGTCTCCAGTCTGGTCGCCATACACAAAACAAAACATCAATAAAATCGAAATGGTTCAGAGAAGAGCAATCAGATGGATAAATAACAGCTATTCCACTTATGATAGTGTCTCAGACATGCAATGGTCACTTGGTATAAGATCTCTAGAGAACAACCGGACTGATGCTAAAATAGTATTATTTTACAAAATTGTCCATTCATTAGTTACTGTCCCCGTTCCCACATATTTGGAATATCCCAGGAGACTGACTCGCCATACACATCCTTTAGCTTATAGGCAGATTCACACAGTTGCTAACTATTATAAATGTTCTTATTTTCCCAGCACTGTCATACTATGGAAAAACCTCCCATCAGAAATTGTCCTCCTGCCAACGATTGAATCCTTCAAGCTGGCAGTAAGCCAAATTTCATACAATTAGTTGCGGCAGAGTGTTTTTTTTTAACCTGATTTTAACTCTTGTCTATACATATACTAACACATTCAAACTTTGTTTCAGTCTGACTTTCTTTCTTTGACGTCTCACTGTCAATACTTTTATTGTACAATATTGTATAAATCTTTTTCTTGCACTGACAGCGCGATCTGTAAATAATACCCTAAATGGGTTCAACAGTATCCGATGATAGATAGATAGATCTGTTGAAAAATAATTATGACACTGCTGCTTGATATTTTTGAATCATGCCTCAGTCTAATTATTTGTTTAATTTCTATCAAAAAGGTGCAATAACAATCATTGTTATAATCCTTACAAAATAATACACGGCACACTTAGAAACTTAATTTCCTTTAAAAAATGTGTTTTATACCTGAATGGTTGTACTTGGCACTGAAATAAAAATTAATTTATCTAATTATCAATAAATCTAATATCTGTTAGATAAATTTGGGCTCAACATTATATATTTAATTTATGACAGTATGTTAGCATCTCAATTTAAAATTATATACATAACATTACATAACACAAGTCCCCTTACAGCCTTTTAGCGTAATTATAATATGAGCAACACAACTGGGTGTCAAACGTTTGAGACAACCCCTTTCCTCCAGTAGACATTGCATACTTGATCCACCTTTGCCTTAATCACTCACTCCCTTTAAGATGTACAATCTTATCCACAAAACAAAACTAAGATGGACTCCTGAAGGCATAAAGATTCCTTAATGGCATTTGAATATATGCTTATATTTTTACTCACAATTTTAAATGTAGCCGCGCAAAATGTTCAGCCTTGTTTTCAAACCGAGCCAGATGTAAACAAAGCGGTATGTTCATGTCACAAAAACATGCAGGAAATTGATGACGTAAAGAGGTTCCAATTCCAACTCAATGATTGAGTTTTAAATAAAACAGTGGAGATGCAATTTGCCCAATATCACCTCAAATGTGTATTATAACATGCGATATGTATGTAGACCAGTCACTTTACGACAGTAGGTAGAGCCAGGTGTCTGGCGGCAAACGGCGGCTCTGTCGGAGAAGACGATGGAATGAGAGTTGCACGCAAGGGTAAACTCATAAGGCAGTACCTCACGGCCTATAACAACAGCCTCATCGGCAGCGTTCTTTGGCAACACATGATGTTTTGAAGTCGTGTTATATGACATTAACTGACGAAATCACAATTATGATTGAGATATTTGAGTACAAAAACTGAAACATGATTTGATGGAAATAAAAATATGGATTGCTGAATGTCTGCGTTTACTTTTCATATATTCTTGCACACGTTAATTATTTAATCATAATTATAAGCATTGTTTAATGCTATTTCTACATAGTTATAAAACTAAATTTAGTGGTTGATTTAAAAACAGTTTATTGGTGAGACATAACATACCTTTCTGTTAGTGATATATGACACAAATTAAAACATGCAACTTCAACACGTACAACTAGCACATGTTATAAACAAAACACATCTAGAATTCACCCACTTCACGACATAAATCGACATATAAAAGTATATACACACGGGTCGTTGCGACAAAACTCTAAATGCGTTGCGTCAAACGCGCGTCAGACGTGCGACAGCCGTAGGAATGTATTTCAATCGCACAAGACACGTTCGCCTTGCGATCGCGACGTCTAACGAATACAAAGCAGACCCACTTGAGTCGACTTGAAAACCAACACACGTTCGTCAAGTGACAAGTGACATATATTCGGCCTCTTGGTGCATTTGCGTACCCACATTTTTTCACCAAACAATAGCGGTTGTCTTGCTTTCTCAAAATCGTGCGTCTGATCCTCGTTCTGCGTCTGGCACAGTGGGTTGTGGCCGAAGCGTGAGCTTTGAAAAAAAAAACACTGTTAAAAGTGAAACACAATTACTTCCCTATCATGTGTTTAAAAATCGTTGCATGAAGCTTTAAACATAAATTGTTGCATAGGATATAGAGAGCCAAACATAAATCTAGACACTCAGAAAAAGCATAACGTTCTAAGATTTATTTTATGAAGAACGCTGTTATGTATCTAACTTCTTTAGGTAAAACATATTTATAATGCAGTTTATTCAAAAGGCATACTAAGTTCATACTTAAACAGGTTGTTCGGTATGGTATTGTATAATTTTTGGAATTCATATGTACTGTAGTAGTATGCTATGTAATTACTATTTTCCGAATTATCTTCTGATAAATAGAAATAAAGTAAACATTTACACTAGTTTGATTAACCTTATGGCTATAACTGAATATGCCTTACTTATTGGTTAAACTGTTGAAGTAACTAGAACATTAATAAGGGAGCCTAAATCACACCCATTTTATTATAAATTACCACAAAGAGAAAAAGATTACTAATACGCAATGCAAAACGTATAAATGAAAATTGGGTGGAGAAATCGATCGGCGTTGTTGTATAAAACCCTACGCCTTATTTTGTTAGACAAAATAATTCAATATAATTAATTTAAAAAAAACTTCATTCAGAACATTGTGTAAACAAGCACACAAGGCTCAAAGCAGGCATTTTGTAGTTATAGGGCATATAGTTAGTTTACAAACACTAAAAGTTCAAAATTAAATGTCCAAGGCAATATTTATTTCCATGACAACAGCTGGTAGTTGTAATATGCGAAGACATCTGTAATATCTGCCATATGTAAATAACTCCCCGTGTCGTAGAATATTCGTATGCGTTTAATAAACAAATAAATTAAAAGTAACGTTCGCATGTGTTCGCTATAATTAGATATATGTGTTCACTTTTAAGTTTATTTTTACAGAACCGATCATATGAAAATGGCTGAATACGGCAGAGAAGGCGAAGTAAATGAAGCGCAGTCCGAAACTACTCAGATGATTGTTAGAGAGGTGTTAAATGAGGCAATGCAGGATTTAAGCATTGGACCGGTCCACAGAAGAGAAATAAAGGCGAACGATCTAGAAGCAGAGTACCAACAGAAGTGTGGAGGTTTGTGCAAAAATATATATATATATATATATATATATATGTGTGTGTT
>VMBQ01004425.1:6771-24539 GCA_007657795.1 Dreissena rostriformis | reverse complement strand
GTGTGTACGTGTACGTGTACGTGTACGTGTACGTGTACGTGTACGTGAATCAACGATTTTTGTTGCGAGTTTAGTTTCTTAATTTCATATTGATGAAGGTTTTGGCTGTTAGAATAATGAACAGAAATCGAAACTTGTAAAATTATATGATAAAACACCCCTGCATTTACCGTAAAGATATATATGCTATTTTAAGTAAAAGAAAGACAATACAAATAAACATAAATGACAATGAAGTGATAAAATTTGAATGTGTAAAACAAATCGCGGTCCAAATAATTGCCAGCTTCCGACGCGCGTGTATAAAACTCTTATTGCTTTGGTCTTTTTATACCATTCTTCTAACTGTTTATTATATTTTATTATTGACTAACGTTTTATACAATTTTGGTATTCAGATCAGCTGAGCACAAAGTGCTCATGGTGAGCTATTCTGATCACCCTGTTTCCGTCGTACGCCCGTCGTACGCCCGTCGTGTGTCGTCACCTTCTTGCTCGTTGTCGCACTAAAAGCCATATTTTTCATCCCATGTTAATGAAACTCGCTTAGAATGTTTATCTTCACAATATCTAGGCAGAGTTCGAATCTGGATAATGTGCGTCCAAACACTATGTCAACAGATCAAATCTTAGAAAACCCTTGTTATCACTAAAGGTACTACATTTAAGACTAAGACTTGATAAAATAAATTTGTTCATTTTGATTATATCTAGCCCAAGTTCGAATCTGGGTCATGTGCTTCCAAAAACTAGATAACAAGGTTAAAAACCATTTTTACCTCTCTAGAAGCCACATTTATGACTCAATCTTGATGGAGCTTGGTCCGAATGATTATCTTAACAATATCTAGGTCCAGTTCGAATCAGGGTACATATGCGTCCTAAAATTAAGTCACGAGGCCAAATTATTTTTAAAACCTTCTTACCGATGTTGAGGCTGCATTGTTAACCCTGATACTATTTGGGCCGAGTTTGAATTTGTGTCTCGTGCAGCCTAAAACTAAGTCACATGGTCAAATATTAGAAAACTTCTATATGCCACATTTTTTACTCAATCTCGATGAAACTTGATAAGAATATATATCTTGTCAATAACTTAGCTGAGTGTGCTTCTAGGTCACATGCGTCCAAAAACTAGGTAACCAGGTCAAGCCTGACAACAAACTTGTTACCACGCTAAAAGCACCATTTGTTACTCAGTCTTGACGAAATTAGGTCAGAATATTGATCGTCGTAATATCTAGGATGAGTATGATTCTAGATAAGACGCGCCCTAGAAGTAGGTCACGTGATCAAATTTTAGAAACAATTGCTACAACTAAGGAATTATTCTAAATTATGCTTAATTATTCTTACTTAAACTTTGTCAGAATATTATTTTTGGCACAGCCTGGAAGTAGGTCACGTGATCAAATTTTAGAAACACCGTTTCACGATGTTCAAGCGGTTTGGTAACATCTTATGTATTTAAACGTTGTTACATTCCCACTTCTTGAATCAGAAGAAGGGTAAATAACAAAACTACACAGGATTTATTGGTTCAAGTAATGACACATATTTTTAAATTAATTAATTGCATACATGATATCCGCGATTATAAATGTCAATTATTAGTGTCATTGTTATAAATTTAACTATGCATACATGTAAATTAAATAAATGCTTTATTATAAACCTTGAACAAGTGTATTTCAAATCAATCCAGAAATTGTTCATTGGTTCATAAAATTGTCAACAAATATATGTTTGCACGAAGTAAGTAATTGTATACATGTGTTTGGTAACTACGCATTCAGAGTTAATGGTTTTCTTTCTGGGAAAAGATGTGTATCGAAGCCATTTTGAGGAATCGGTTAACGCTACCAGCGTGTTCAGTTTACGAATGATAATATAAAGCTCATTATGTATACTTGCCCGGGTGTATCCGAAAGCAAGATTGTCCAAGTGTTAATGGGTGTAAAATGTAAAACAACGACGTTATCGGCTCTGTTTGCATCAAACAAGATAATTTCATCAGTTTCCAAGTCACTTATGTGTTTCCTGAATTGTTTGATTACGTTTGTCTTAATCTTTTGAATTTTCTACATTAACACATAGTATTCATTGCGATGTAATTGTTGGTAGCTACGATATTTGTATCACTAGCAATGGTATTTTTGGAATGTATTCCCTGTTTGGTTGAAACGGCGGTTTAAAGATTCCATGCGTCGAAATTACGCCACGAAGAGGATAATCCGAATGGTTTTATAATAAGCATCCGATCAATAAACAGTTTGTTTTTTTGCTTTCTAACGATAAATAACATTTAGCCGTAAAGTATCTCCATTGCATCACACAAACACAGCTAACGCGGCTTCAAACAGTATGGCAATGTTATTTGCTGAGATAAAAAATGTACACAACAAAGCAAGCTTGATTGTGGAATTTACCTTCTTCTTTCTATTTTTCAATCGATTGTTTATTCGCATATAATTTACAGTTCGAATTCATTATATGCTACAGATGATACAAATAATTGCAATAACTACCTTTCGCAACGATATTGATAATTTGTGAGTGAAAGTGTTTCAATTCATCAATCCATGAAATGAATCATGTATTTTATTTTATAGTGTGTGAAAGCAAAAGCAAAACATCCCTTAAAATTATTTATTACGAATAGCTAAGCATTTCGGCAATATGCGGCATAAAACTGTTTTGTAGCAATGTTTGCGGCTCAAAGGTTGGCTATTTATTCAGTCGGTTGAAAAACTGTAAAAGTTTATTTGGAGTTCAAACTTTCAACATAATTTCAGATTTCCGTGGACGGTTAATAGAATACTACAAGAAAAAAATGAAAATGGTACCTGTTTCGACATTACGGTATGGTCGTGAGAAATCAATTATGGATATATTTGTACCGATACAATTTTACCGGGTCGCAATCGAGAAAACCGGATCTCGAAGAGATATGGAACAAAAAGTAGACACATACAAGGACATGCTTTATAAAGATTCCAAATTGAGCGACCGAATAACCATACAAGGAGATCCAGGAATGGGTAAGACTACATTTCTTGCTAAATTGGTCATTGACTGGTGCGATTCAGACTCGTCAAAAGATCGGGGGCCCAGTTCTAGTTTAAGTGATTTGGAAACATTGCAGGATTTCAGATTTATATTCCACATACAACTTCGAGACTCAGTTGGACAAAGTAAAGTAGTAGAGATGATCAAAACACAAATTATTGATGAAATATACTTTAATGAAATACAACAGAGGGAGGCATACGATTTACTTGGAAGCCTTATGGAACGGGAGACTTGCCTCGTAACTATGGATGGATTAAACGAATGGACATATCACACAAAATAAAACCCTATACCGACAATGTCTACTTCATCCAAGCAATGTGTTGTTTTAATGACTTCACGACCCTGGAAAATGGCTGATAAGCGTATCAGAGATTCTGAATTAGGCACACTAATAGAATTGGCTGGAATAACTGAACCAAAACAACTTACACAAAATATGCTTAGTTCTCTGACAAAAGAGGATCAATTGTCATATACAGACTTTATGGCCTACGTCGAGGAACGTAGTTTAAACCATTTTCTGGTGTCTCCTTGGATGCTGACACTTATAGTAAATATATGGGTGGACAAAACGTTTTTAACTGGATCGTTATGCGAAATAAA
Organism: Dreissena rostriformis; assembly: GCA_007657795.1. Lineage (NCBI taxonomy): Eukaryota > Metazoa > Mollusca > Bivalvia > Myida > Dreissenidae > Dreissena > Dreissena rostriformis. The sequence continues at coordinate 20,861 of VMBQ01004425.1, read as the reverse complement.
TAACGTTCTGATAGACACCCTTTTCAACAAGGGGCTAGCAAATGAGGGGTTTACAGAACCCATTCGATCGGAAAATGAAGTTTTACTACGTCGCAACGAGATCGGTAACGCACTAGGAAGGGTTGCATTAAATTACACGTTTGGCTCTGAAAAGTCACTTGTTTTCAGCAAACATGAACTGTTAAGTACAAAAATGTTGTCAAATGAACAACTCGAATTTGCTATTAAATCTGGTGTTTTGAATGAACGGCATTGCTTCTCAGCAGAGTCATGTAAATCACATGTTTCATTTCTACATGAAACTATCCAGGAATTCTTTGCGGCTTCTCATATCGCAAATTTATCGGAGGACAGAATTACGGATGTGTTTAGCAAAAGTAATTATAATCTGTTGGAAATCAGCCAGGTAATCATTTACCTTAGTGGACTAAACTGTGATGTAGCTAATAAAGTAATTAACCATCTGACAGAAGACGTCCTCAACGACATAAACACAGGACTTGACTCACTAATAACTGGCTCATATGACCAAGAAACGACCTTAACATTTCAGGAAACCGTCATTAATACGAAAACGAAATCGAATTCGAACTTCGATATTAACCTGTTATCCGGCTTGCGTTGCCTGGTGTTATCTATTTTAATGCAGGACATGATGATAAGCTGTAATCATGAGGCTAAAGTCAGCAGACAAAAACATATTTGCCTGAACATGAGTGATTTCACATTTCATGCATGCCTAAACAAGAACGAAAACGATGATTTATTGCAAATTTTAATGATGAACAAGTCCGATGTACGCACACTCTTGTTAGAACACAATGTACTACAAGAAAATAAGATGCTAACAGTCCTGCAACAGTCAAAGCATTGTATTGAACGCTTGAAAACGTCAGGATCTCGTGGAATTATATCCGCATTGCATAATCTGAACATAAAACAGTTGACTTTAATCGGAAATATCGATGCGTCATTGTTTGCCATGGTGCTGCCAACCCTGATTTACCTGAGGTTTTTGCGGATAGAAGATTGTGACTTAAACGAAGATATTGTCCCACCTTCCACTGTAGAATATTTATGTTTACTTAAAAGTAGATGTTCTACTGAGTTTGTTGGGCGGCTGCTTGTGCATTTATCCAAAGTGCGCCACCCTGTCCGTTGTAATCTGGGCGAAGTATATACAACGGAAAAAACTGACTTTCATATAGCCAAGCTGCGGCCACGCATTTTGTCATGTGACATGTCTAACCTCCATCTATGCTTTGGGAAGGGCGCGACTGAGTTGTTTGAAATATTAAATGCAACGAATTTGGGAATAATTCAATTCGAAACGGCTGATGGATTTTTGTCATCATCGGCACTTCTTGACACACTAAAAGCAATGAAAGTACTACGTTTAGTTGGAACCTATAGTGGTCCTTGGAATTTTAAGTTGCCATCAATGTTACAGAGGGTTGAATTGTTTCATTGCAACTTTTCCGTTGAATGGATGGATACCTTGTTAATCAAGCTCTCTTTATTAGATCATCCTGTCAAGTGTCAGCTAGTTGATGCTGTGTTGCTGTCAAGTGAAAAAAACCGTAGAGACGAATCCAAAACACATATAACTGATTTGCGATCTGAAAAACTGTCACAGGACCTGTCCAATATTGAGATAGAAGTGATAAATGGCAGTAAGGAACTGTTTGAAATATTACGAAATACAAGTAAAGGGATCCTAGATCTGATAACGGCTGAATGTGCCTCATTAGCTTCAGAGATTCTTCACACGCTTAACAAGCTAAGATGGCTTAATTTGTGTGGGACCTTTATGGGTCGATTTGGTGTCAAGTTACCTGCTTCATTGGGATATATATGCTTGCTGGCAGGCGAATATTCATCTGAGTGGATGTGCAGCTTATTGATCACGCTCTCTTCATTAGATCATCCTGTCGAGTTGCACCTGTTGGATGTTGTATTGCAGTCACGTGAAACCCGTAGAGACGTATCAAATGCACATGTATCGGACTTGCGATCTGAAATGCTGTCACATGACATGTCGAATATTGGGATACATGTGGTCAAGGTCAGTAAGGAACTGTTGGAAATAGTACGTGATACAAGTATAGGGGTTCTAGGCCTGAGAACGGCTGATTGTGTCTCATTAGCATCGGATGTTATTCACACGCTTAACAGACTAACAACGCTTTATTTGTGGGGGGTCTTTACGGGTCGATGTGACCTCAAGATGCCTGTTTCATTGCAGTGTGTTAGTCTGCAGAAAGGCGAATGTTCATCTGAATGGCTTTGTAGCTTGTTGATCACGCTCTCTTCATTAGAACACCCTGTCACGTGTGAGCTGTATGACGCTGTATTGCAGTCAAGTGATGATACCCGTAAAGACGAATCACATACATATATATCGGACTTGCGATCTGAAATGCTGTCATATGACATGTCCAATATCAAGATATTAGTGGAAACAGGCAGTAAAGAACTGTTTGAAATAGTACGTGATACAAGTATAGGGGTTCTAAGCCTGAGAACGACTGATTGTGTCTCATTAGCATCGGATGTTATTCACACGCTTAACAGACTAACAACGCTTTATTTGTGGGGGGTCTTTACGGGTCGATGTGACCTCAAGATGCCTGTTTCATTGCAGTGTGTTAGTCTACAGAAAGGCGAATGTTCATCTGAATGGCTTTGTAGCTTGTTGATCACGCTCTCTTCATTAGAACACCCTGTCACGTGTGAGCTGTATGACGCTGTATTGCAGTCAAGTGATGATACCCGTAAAGACGAATCACATACATATATATCGGACTTGCGATCTGAAATGCTGTCATATGACATGTCCAATATCAAGATATTAGTGGAAACAGGCAGTAAAGAACTGTTTGAAATAGTACGTGATACAAGTATAGGGGTTCTAGGCCTGAGAACGGCTGATTGTGTCTCATTAGCATCGGATGTTATTCACACGCTTAACAGGCTAACAACGCTTTATTTGTGGGGGGTCTTTACGGGTCGATGTGACCTCAAGATGCCTGTTTCATTGCAGTGTGTTAGTCTGCAGAAAGGCGAATGTTCATCTGAATGGCTTTGTAGCTTGTTGATCACGCTCTCTTCATTAGATCACCCTGTCACGTGTGAGCTGTGGGATGTTGTATTGCAGTCAAGTGATGTTACCCGTAGAGACGAATCACATACATATGTATCGGACTTGCGATCTGAAATGCTGTCATATGACATGTCCAATATCAAGATATTAGTGGAAACAGGCAGTAAAGAACTGTTTGAAATAGTACGTGATACAAGTATAGGGGTTCTAAGCCTGAGAACGACTGATTGTGTCTCATTAGCATCGGATGTTATTCACACGCTTAACAGACTAACAACGCTTTATTTGTGGGGGGTCTTTACGGGTCGATGTGACCTCAAGATGCCTGTTTCATTGCAGTGTGTTAGTCTGCAGAAAGGCGAATGTTCATCTGAATGGCTTTGTAGCTTGTTGATCACGCTCTCTTCATTAGATCACCCTGTCACGTGTGAGCTGTGGGATGTTGTATTGCAGTCAAGTGATGTTACCCGTAGAGACGAATCACATACATATGTATCGGACTTGCGATCTGAAATGCTGTCATATGACATGTCCAATATCGAGATATCAGTGGAAACAGGCAGTAAAGAACTGTTTGAAATAGTACGTGATACAAGTATAGGGGTTCTAAGCCTGGGAACGGCTGATTGTGTCTCATTAGCATCGGATGTTATTCACACGCTTAACAGGCTAACAACGCTTTATTTGTGGGGGGTCTTTACGGGTCGATGTGACCTCAAGATGCCTGTTTCGTTGCAGTATGTAAGTCTGCAGAAAGGCGAATGTTCATCTGAATGGCTTTGTAGCTTATTGATCATGCTCTCTTCATTAGATCACCCTGTCACGTGTGAGCTGTGGGATGTTGTATTGCAGTCAAGTGATGTGACCCGTAGAGACGAATCACATACATATATATCGGACTTGCGATCTGAAATACTGAAACATGACATGTCCAATATGGAGATATTAGTGGAAACAGGCAGTAAAGAACTGTTTGAAATATTACGTGATACAAGTATAGGGATCCTAGACCTGAGAACGGCTGATTGTGCCTCATTAGCATCAGAAAATCTTCACACTCTCAACAGGCTAACACGGATTGATTTGTGGGGAATATATTCTGGTCGATGTGTTCTCAAGCTACCTGCTTCACTGCAGCGTATAGTTTTAAGAGAAGGCGAATGTTCATCTGAATGGCTGTGCAGCTTGTTGATCACTCTATCTGAAGTACACAATCAAGTTGACTGTACCATGATTGATTTTCTTGTAAAACCAAGTTATACCGAAAATGGGATCGAGACGGATATTACTGTTATTCGTAGTGAATTGTTGTCACGTGACTTAGGTCATGTTGAAGTGTACGTTGAAAATGGAAGTATAGTCCCCTTTGATCTGTTTCGTGGTACGAATATAGGGTCTCTTCTACTTGAAGCTGATGACGATGTTTCCCTGGATTCGGTGGCACAAAGTTCCTTAACCATGCTTAAAATGATTCGTTTGAAAGGAAATCACATGACACGTTTTAATCACAAAGTACCATCTACTCTCCAATTAATGATTTTATGTGATGGCTATTGTTCACCAGATTGGTTGTACAGCTTGATGATAAACCTGTCTACGTTAGGTCATGATGTGCGCTTGTACTTATATGAATATGCTGTGCTATTGAGTCGTGAGTCAAGTGCTATGAATTCGGACCAGCACATATTGAGATGTGCAGATTTGTCAAATGTTAAATTTGAGATAATGAAGGACTCCCCTGGATTGTATGAAACGTTACCCACACTTAATATTACCAGTCTTAACATGACGCAAATCGAACACGCCGACATGCTGTCACAGACACTGCCTCTTCTCATTCACTTGCAGCAGCTAAGGATTTGTTTAAATCATTACATGGAGATGAAATTACCAGGATCTTTAAAAAATGTGTTTATAATTTACAAAACATGTTCCCCAACATCATTACACAATTTCGTGCATGGCATGTCTACATCAAAACATAATGTACATTGTAAACTGTTGTTCCGCGTTGAAGGGAATGAAGCCGAATATACGAGAATCAAACAAGAAGTTTGTGAACTGGATTCAGTAGAAGTGCAACTGTTTGAAGTTGTGGACAAACGACATTTTGTTGGTGCTGTGGCTGCTGCTGCTACTCTTTCTGCTACCGCTGATGATGCTGATGACGAGTTTGATAAGCATTTACTAAGAAGGGAGGGATATGTTGATTCAAGAACATGGTTGCACTATTATAAATTCGACTTCATATTTCATGTTTAGANGCATAACACACATATTCATTTATAAACAAACACGATCATCTGAATGAGTGTTCACAATGCATAACACAAATCTGACTAAGATAAAAAGCAAGAGTTATTGGCGTTGTTAAAGAAAAAATATATGGAAACTAAGCGCAACATTGTGAATTGAACTTTGCGACTATATTCAGTCATACTCACTTGTTAACGACACATTATAGTGTGTATAGAAATATTTGTTATATTCTAATTCTTGCTTAATTAATATACATTTCCTATCATTAAAACACTGTCATTTATCATTCTGACAATAAAATGCAGTCATTTTCTAAAAATAAACATATTATTGTATTGAACACAATTCATAAAAATAATTAGCTCTTCTTCAGGATAACAGATTCAACTTCAAGATATCGTAAAAATAAGATTAAATGAAATCAATAGAATAGAATCAATGATAGCTGTCTGTTTTTTTAGACAGGACGACTTTCTGCTTTGAAACAATGTCATGTTTTGATCACATTTTGCGTTGCCTCCGTTGCGTGAACGGTAGCACTATTTCATCAATTAACTTCAGTGGGAATAGTTTGTTTTATTTTTAAGCAATACACATCTGTCGAGGAAGACTTATATGCGCTGTAAAAAAATACGATTTGTGGGAATTTGATAATGCTGTTGTACTCTTTATTCCTTACAGCTGCTTCACAAGTTGAAGTCATCGCTGGTACTATCAAGAGCTTCAAAAATACTTCAAATACTTTGAGAACACCAGTGTACAGAATTGTTCAACATTTATAAAACATGTATGTGTGTATGTATTAACGTATGTATGCACTATAGCAGATACGCACGTTCATGTGTATGTTTGTTTGTATGTATGCATTAATGCCTTAATGAATGTATGCCTAACAAACCACTTTTTACATTATCGTTCTATGTCCTTAAAATGATTTTGCTTCCTTGTATCAAGTGAACGTTATGTTTAGCGTATGTGTTACAATGTTTGTCAAACGAGCATACATAACGAAACTAAAGATTTGTGTAAAACATTAATGCCCCCACCCCTTTCCCATCCCAAAATTACGTTTAAACATGTGTCTTCTCTACTGTTAACGTCAGCCTGCAAAAAAAAATCAGTATTTTATAAAAAATAACCTGGCCGGAACAATGTTTTGCAAACATCAAGTCTAACAGGAATAAATATTAATGGTTGAACGCATGATGCAGTGTCCAATATACTTATCTTTTCTTCTCCTAAGTGAAGATCCGCCAAGTAACCACAATACGTATGTGCATGAATGTTGATCAAATTATTCTATGTATATGGTGCACACAGACTGGTATAAGGACCAATAGAGCGAAAGACCGAAGACAGAGTGGGACATTATTATTGTTTTAACATCAAACATAACAAAATGTATCATGCATTTTAATAACGCATACTTGCATAATACGTAAATAAAAATGTTATTTATTGCATACATTTACTGAGTGTGCTACAACACTATCAGTACATATTGCAAAATTTGATTCGAATTAAAGAAATGTTTCATGATTGAGATATATACCGATCAAATACAGTGCTTATGCTGTTTCATATTTACTGATACCAAACATACGGTTCAAAAGTGTTGTTATTTGTCTATATAGAGAACTGTGTTAAGAGTGAAGTATGAAAATTTTGTATGAATATGCATTGTTTATTTCCACTGCTTATTTATGGCCATATATGTTTAGAGTTCCTGAAACGATTGTATTAACATTTTGAGCGATTAAATAAGGAGGCTTAACAATTTCCGAAACGTCTTCTTAGTAGTATTGTCATTTGGAGACTGAACTTTTTGTTGATGTGTTATTCAATATACATGGTTGATAATAATTAATAAACAGGAATCGTTTCTCAACCGGAATCCTCTATACACTGAAATGTTGGCATGGTCTTATATAATACAATTGCTGATGAATGTTCGTTGAATCAAGTTATGACAAACAGCGCGATTTGTACTATTTTCAGACGATAAAACAAGGATGCGAAAACAATTTCATAACAACAAAAACTGCCATTACTGATGAGCTTTCTTATGTAAATGAAATAAAAAAAAATCCATCAGAATTTGTGTTTGAAAGGGGTGTGTAATTTTCAAAAAATTGTTTCTGTTTATCTGAAAGCAATTGGAACACACACCACTGATTCTATAACGCAAATTTATAGCTCGACAACATAGACCTGATAGTTAAAATATAAAATTGACGAAACTCCAAAAGCATTATAAGGAACAATATTCATGTGAACATCAGGTAGATTATTAATGAATGAAAGTTTCAAAATTGCAAATAAAATTCATGACGAACAATATAACGCAGCTATACACATAAAACTGATAAAAGCTTGGACATTTGAATTGAAACGTTCAATTTGAAATCGTTTAATGACATGCCGAACCTTAATCATTCCTTAAACTGCTGACGCTGTTAGATTGTTTCTTATCTTAAAGATCGTCGTCAGGTTGTTGACGTACTTGGAATCTTATCGTCTGAGGCCTCATTACATACGGTGTACCACATGATTCTAACGTCCTATTTTATCTTTAATGTATCTTAATGGCTTGGTATAAAGACTGTCTTTGCTGATATAGTTTCTGCAATTTTACCGTTTGTTATACTAAACTGAATTTCGGAAAGACATGCTTGTATCTGTCATGTGATAAATAAAACAGGTGCAATGTGCATAATCGAGAAGATTTGTCACTTTGTTCTTTGTTTCTGTCGCTCCTTTTGACAGATAACTACGGGATTGTAAAAGTATTATCAAATACAATTGTCCTTTCAGTATATACACTTGGTATTAATTCGACATTTTAAACGTTATTAATGTATTATAGTTCCAGACAATTTTGTTAAAAAAAACTCTCTCTCTCTCTCTCTAATATTTCACGTGTTATTAAATACAACATTATATCAAATGCGCTATCTTGTGCAAGTCCCCATGTAATGTTTGTTTATTTATATGTTAAATAGCTATCAATTTTAACCTGAATCATGAACAATTAGATATTTACTAGGAATTTATTACATTAAATCACAATTAAGTCATCGTGATTGTCCTTCAACTAATCAAGTACAGCCTTATTCGGCAATGAATTCGACTGACATGCTGTATCTTGAGTTATCTTACGATAATACAGTTTAACTATCTTGATCGTATTCTGCAGATAAAATAATATTCAAACCAGATATGACGTGAATCAGACACTGTCAATTGTGCTGTGATCATGGTTCGTATTACTGACCATGGGCAAAATACACGCTTTTCTTCCAAGGATGCACATTTTACGATAAAGCGCCGATTAGTGTCACGTAGTAATATAAAAAATTAGACAACTAAACATGTTTGAGTGTCTTGTTTTGAAAAATGTGGTGACGACTCGTTTGTATGTCTAAAATAAGGCTGGGCGTATTGTAATTAGGTGTATCTTGTGAATTCCTATGTTATTCTTATTTTAAATATGGCGTTATAACATGACAATATCGCTGTAGACTGAGCCATTATAGATGAATTTTATCATCATCACAGTACTATTCCTAATGATATTCAAGTTCAATCATTTCCACAAATAATCAAAATCTTAACTAACTTTAATTTAGAAATCGATATTTATTAAATTTATTCAGCAACATCAACCATATGAATCATCACATAATACATTAAAAAAAAACAATTTGTATTGCAAAACATATTGCCAGGTGTTTTTGTTTATAGGCTGTAGCCGAATATCAGCTACGTACCCCGACCACAGAACCTACATTTGTTTCCCATCCAAATTCTAAAATTAAATCTCGAACTCGAAATTCCCCTAACAATGTTTTGTTAAGGCTGTATATTAACAAAAGTGTCAAGGGAGACAACTGCTTTCAACAATGTTTCTCTGACTTAACTAGTACAAGCCAATTTGGTTCTATATTAGCAATGAAAAAATCGTACAGTTCGACATTTACTCTTGTCAGTGCCCCCCCCCTTCCAACGAAAACAAATAAGGGTTTCTTGGACAAGCTCAAAGAACAGAATTTTCTTCGATGGCAGACTTGAGCAGATATGTTTTCAACAGAACATAATTTAAAAAAAAATCCTATACGAATTAACGAACTTTGAGCCACAGGAAACTTCACTGGAGTAATTGATGTTAAGCAAACCACAATCCTCGCTTTGATGAAGGAAATCGATGAATTCTGCAGACGATAGAATCTGTAATTAAAGAACATCTGGTGGTTTGGCTTAGACGGATGTAACTCCATTAGCGGGGACATAAAAGTATAACATACAAAATTACTAAGTCTATAGACAACTTACTTGACATGTAAACGTTTTATTTGGACGGTATTTACGTTTTTATCAAAATAGCCAATAAAGTCAATCGCAAAAAATATAATAAATTAGTTCATAGAACATTTTTGTTAACTTCTATATATCTTGAAATCTCAACATAAAAAAATATAATTCAGAGCAACATGTGATTTTTAGAATCACAATTTCTGCTTGGTCTGAACATAGGCGATGGCCGAACCTATACGTTTAATTAACGAGCAATAGATATAGTCAACAATATGTTCGACGAGTGTAGGATAATTCGAATTGACGGAATATTACCCGATACCAATAACATCTCTTTAAAAATGGATTATATTCGAGTTGACCACATACAAACTAAATAGCTGATTTATGGAGACCGAAGATCAGTTTCATCAGCGTTTGATTCTCACGGTGGGCTTCACATTATTCATTGGAGCTTTTGTCTAGAGAAAACACGAATCGCTCTTAGTGTGGTTCTGTTGCCATATAATGAATTTGAAACGCAAGAATGCACATATTACTGTTAATTGTATGTTACTTTACATTTCGGTCATTTATTTTAAAAGTCAAATTATAACATAGATATGTCACAACTGTTGTGTAAATTCAAGTTATTAGTTTTATATTCTATCAGTAAGTATAATCGGCTCTGCGTATTTGTTTTTTGGGAAATATTGCCAAAACCTCTTATGTCTTGTATTGTGCTGATGTTTTTATTTAATAATTTAACTGTGAATTATTGAACTGTTCAAGATATAAAAAAATGCAACTTCAGTTGATTTTTGTTCCAAGCTTACATTCGCATATATGCATACACTATTTACAAATAGAAAACATCAAATTGAATTGGTCATGCATAAAGCAATATTAACCGAGTGCCAAACAATTGAACAAAATATGGAAATGGAATATATGGCAACTTCAAATATACATAAATACATAAATATAGCAGTATTTCCAAAATGAAGTAGAATGCAGATGGTTACATTGTCAAATGTACAAGAAAAAAAAAGTTAGAAAATATACGAAAAAGCATATAAATGTACTTATCAATTAACAAGTAAGTATTACAAATTTTAGTAAAGATCACTTTTTTCCTGTGAAGATTCTATTGGTTGTTTCACTTAATGTATCATTCATCAGAAATATTTAGTTCATATATTAATTTTACCGGCTACCAACTTTTTGTTTCCTTTTCTGTGACTTTAAACAAATTGTTTATTTAATTGGAAAAAAACTCTCTTCAAGACCTATGTTGTTTTGTATAATGTTACCTTTTTTACAAGTTAATATGTGTTGTGTTTTTTTTACTTCGAGACAAAGTCTGTTTAGAAAGTGCTTGTTTTGTCATTATAACCTGACATCGATGTTTTGTAATATGTAAAATATCGCTTCTTCGAAATCTTTGTTTTATCTTATACAAAAGGGAATTTGTATTCAATATATTCTAAATAGGTCTAGTCAGACTCATTGTATGTAGCTATCTCAAGCTGCAGTGTCAAACCTTGTTTGAACAATATACTTCAATTCCTCGTTAGTAATTTAACAGTCCGTCCGTCCATTTGCTTTGAAAAACAGATATAAATTCAATTGTACTTCAATGTTTTCTTATCTTTGCTGTCAATGTATATAAAAATATTGTGCAAAGCATAACAGAGACGGGCAGTATATTCGAACATCATTGAAGTTAAAAATATACGTTTACTTTCCGAAAACTAATTTTATTGTTTCAACTATCCTTTCATATTAGATGAATTGTATTGTATTCCCATTTATACTACGTGAAATTGTGTTAAGAAACTTGTTAAATCAATCACTATATCTCTAACAAATTGTCTACCTCATTCGTTAAGTGCTTTTATAAAATAATGGCATACCATGAACATGGTCAAAGACATGTTTTAACACATTTATAAATGTTTGATAATACTCAAACACCTCATACCAGAAATAATTTTAACATCGTTCTTAATTACAACAATGTTGAATAGTTAATATACATAAATAAACGTCTCCATTAAATACATTTGATTTCTGAACATGTATATAATGTTCGAATACATACAAGTAAAATAAGAGAATAACCTTATTATTCAATGCGGTCCTTTATTTATGTCACGAAACCAATTGCCAAACAGTGGGACACTAAACTGGGGTCACCGCTTTGAAACGGTTCATTCAAAAGCACTTGGCGTTTAAAGCGGTTTTAAGGAGCTTCAAACCTCACACTTAGCCCAGAATTATTTAATATAAAAAATAAGTGTACATTCAAATAACCTTATAGTATTACATTTAAAATAACAATTTATATTAAACTGCAATAATGGAGAATAAAACTAAAAAAATACAATAATAACAAGATGGCTCCCATTTGAAATCCAACATTTCCTTGGCTTTTTGGGTCGAGCTCATTATTTTGTAAAGCGCATAATCCCAAACAAAGTTGAATAGCAATTAAGTCCATTTATTAAGACAATCTCTTTATGGAGTACGTATTGCAAAAGAACAATTCATACAAAGCGTTATTATAACCGATTAAACAACCGTTATTCTACCAACAAAAGGTGTTAGTTTTCTCTGTTTTCCAATGGTTAATAACAGTAATCAGTCTGACATTTAAAAGGAAACATGTAGTTTTCATACCAAAAAGTTATATGAAAAAGGTGAGCCAAAAGAAAACTATACACGTAATGATTTACAAATTATCAATATAAATAAAGTAGGTTTAACACAATAAATCGTAATTGAATGGTAGCTAAAATATGCAGACTGATAGAAGACCAGGGTCGGAAGGTTTTACAACAAATTTTACTAAAGTCCATAGGAATAAAATCTGTGTCATTGTAAAGAGAACTATATAAAATGATTCAAAACGAAATTTCCACAGTGTCGTGCGAGTCAGTTGTACAGAAAAGGTGGCATCGTGTTCTCTCAATTCAACCTATGGTATTTTGCCATATTTGTAGCCAGTGTCACTTCTAGGTTTCCGTCGTCTGCAAAATCAAATATGTTCTCAAATAAGCATTAACATAGTTTATGGAGTTCGATGTGTTGCGCTTCTTTGCATACTGTAACACAACTGCGTTTGGCAGTTTTATATCTTTGGTTTTCAACTGTTTACATATATCTAGTGCTCATGTAGAACATTATATTCGAAAACAAAAAAATATTTGATAGTATTCTCTCTTTTGTTTTATGTCGCACTATTAAAACTGTATACATAAAACTTGATTCAAATACTATATAAATATGCTATATAATTATTTGTATTTGTTTTATTATATTTATTTGTGTGTTTGAATTGCCATCGTTAACTTTTGCGAGTATTGTTTTTAAATATTTTAATGATATAAATGAAATATTAATATCAGAATTTAACAAATTATTTAGTATGTCCTGTATACACTCGTTAAACAGCAACACCATTCCAATAGTCTAAACAACATTTACCGTCTGAAGAGATGATTTGTTCATGCTGATTTTCTTTGAATGCATCGTTGTGAAAACCTTGATCATCAGGTCTCTCTATGGTGTTTGGTGATCTTTCTGTTACTTCATGTTGTTGATTAGCTGACGATCTTAAAAGTAAATTCATATGATTTAACTTCTCATCGACGATAACGACAAATTTGGTTAACATATAGTTCACGACAAACTTTGAACATCTATATGTTTACTATTAAAAATAATAATACAATGAAATAAATCAATTGTAGTGTGCATTATGGAAACAATTAGTTGGCTTACTTAGGTTTCCTCCTCTTAACGAAAATATAAATGATAAGGATTGCCACCAGAAGACCAAGCACCGACGCAACGGATGCTGCTACAATGAAGGAGATACGAGGAGCACCATGCGCTTCCTGTGGTGCAGCTGTAGGCATGTCTGTTTGGCGACTGATGGCTGAAACGTGAAGAGGCTCTAGTGGTGTAGTTGTAGGCATGTCTTTTTGGCGACTGATGGCTGAAACATCATGAGGCTCCTCTGGTGCAGCTGTAGGCATGTCTGTTTGATGACTGATGGCTGAAACGTGAAGAGGCTCTAGTGGTGTAGTTGTAGGCATGTCTTTTTGGCGACTGATGGCTGAAACATCATGAGGCTCCTCTGGTGCAGCTGTAGGCATGTCTGTTTGATGACTGATGGCTGAAACGTGAAGAGGCTCTAGTGGTGTAGTTGTAGGCATGTCTTTTTGGCGACTGATGGCTGAAACATCATGAGGCTCCTCTGGTGCAGCTGTAGGCATGTCTGTTTGATGACTGATGGCTGAAACGTGAAGAGGCTCTAGTGGTGTAGTTGTAGGCATGTCTTTTTGGCGACTGATGGCTGAAACATCATGAGGCTCCTCTGGTGCAGCTGTAGGCATGTCTGTTTGATGACTGATGTCTGAATCATCAT